>OY783192.1:12570423-12766651 GCA_963678675.1 Xiphydria camelus | reverse complement strand
AAATAAACTCACGAAACCATAAGACCATATTTCAATTAGTTTGACAAATAATTAGCAGTATAAAATCAATTCGGGTCCAAATGGACCCAAAGAAGGCATGAAGGTTAAGTGTACGAAAACGAGCGATTTTTGCCATATTCACGGCTCTATTATAATCGACTACATTTTTGTTTTCAACTGCATTTACGGTATTTAAAAGTGTTATTCTCTTAAATTTTCCAATCCATGGTACTCTTGATTTTCCCTAAACGATTTCGTAAAGGTAAATTTCAGTAGGACAAATCGATCGTTTAGGTCAACCGTGCCATGTGTTTGAATGCATGCAACGATCCCAAGGCTGCTTTCTCGAGAGCCACGCTTCGCTTGTATGCCAGAGTCCAGACTACGTCAGCTAGGGCAGACTGCTAGATAGGTTGGATAGCCGACTTGTTCGAGACTCCTCTCATTTACCTCTTCAGAAGACCGAGATTTCACAAGAAACTTTGACATTAAATATAATTTATTAACTCTAATTCTTCCGCTTATCACTAAACCTTAATTTATTTCGAAATAGAAAAATAAATATTTACTATTACATTGAAAAAAGATCTCAGCCATTGCATTTAGGCGCATGGCGTGATGGACCTAAACGATCGACTTGGTCTATTGAAATTTAGCTTTATAAAACCTGGGTTGCACCGACAGTACACTTTAAGCTTAGAGGTAAGAGAATTGTGAAAATAGATACAATAATAGTCGAGAATACTAAGTGGTTACTATTAGCAGCAAAAAATGTTGCATTTTTTAACAAAGTCGATGCCTTATGAAAAGGATACAGCTGAGTTCATTACAATGCTGCATCTTGGAGGATAGCTGAAATAATACATTTACTTTCACTTTTTGGCTACTGCAAAGTCTTCATTCGCGCCAATACAGAAGCTAAGATAAATGTCTAAAAGAAGATTCTTACATATCACCATTTTAGATTTTACATTAGACATAAAATTACACATCGAAAGTATACGGTAAAAAGATGATAGTTTATAGCTATTTTCGAGCAACTGTACACCCAAGGAAAAATCTGGTTGAAAAAACCATAATTTAACCAGAAATCGTGGTCGATTTTGGCGCCAATCATAATTCCCTAGTTATTTTGACCTGTCAAATTCTGGTTATATTAACAAGAGATGAGGATTCCTGCAACCATGTCAACTTACAGCATGATCAATAAAAGGCCCCAACCTCTTTTTATATAGGTAGTTGATACTACCATGCAGTTGAGACTTGGTTAGCGGCGGTGAAGGCGTGCTGTTGGGGTGTGAGAGGTAGTGTGTGAGAAGCGAAATAATAAGTGTATATAAATATAAGAAAGCAGAAAAAAGAGGTAAGCGTGAAGGAAAGATAGATAGTAAATGGATAAGATAATAGAATAGGTGAGGGAAAAGGAAGAAAGGCACGAATTAAGGAAAAAGGAAGCGGGGTAGAGATTGAGGTTAGGGCAAGTTTAGGAGGTTAGAGCAGCGGGCGTAAGGGGTCAAACAGTAAGGAGGTAAGGTAGGAAGCATTCAGCAAGAAACGACGATCGATAAGGAAGATCGCGGGCGAGCGAAATCGGGAGGAAAAGGGGAAGAGGGAAAATCAAAAGTAGGGCGGCCATCGAACGCGGAGAGGCTATTAAGGAGGGGGGGGGGGGGTGTCTACAAATCAATTTTTTTGTAATTGCCTTTTCTTATAGTAAAACATTTGAAGAATGTGTCCAAATTTCAAGTCAATCGGAGCAAAACTCTCAGTCATAGACCTTTAAGTCTCCGCTCCTCTAATACTGCGGAGCGGCAAGAACTCGGCATTTTAAACGCTTGTTTCTTGAAACCAAGTTTTAAAAGTCCGTGGACATCGTCATTTAAAAACTACTGCACCGATTCTTTTCAACTTTTGTACAGACTTTCTACATATAAAATACCAGACCCCTACGTTTTTCTTTTTCTTTTTTTTGTTATATTAAGGGGGTTTTTCAGCAACGAAATAACGGATTTTTTCGTGAAAAATCGCAATTTTTACTTCAAACAACCACCAAACATTTAAAAATGGAAAAAAAATAAAAGAAAACCGTATGGGTCTAGAAAAACATCTGCTTTAACTAAATTGCATTAATTTTTTGATTTGAGATAATTCTACGCTGAAATATAGTGTCCACCACAAATCATCTTTTCTAAAAGGCGTCCTCGAAAATGCTTCGTCACCGGCTTATTTCTCAATATTTTTCTACAAAAAAATTACAAAATATTCGAATGATGCTTTGTAACATGCGAAATATTAGAATATATCTACTTCAACAATAGCTGTAAAAAAAATTCGTAAAAATAGAGTTATTTTCCACGCGTTAGCCCCCCCCCCCCCCCCCTTCAAAGCATGAGGGAATAAGATAGACAAAATATGGAGCAAAACGGAGACAGGAAAAGGAAATTTGGAGGACGTGGGTCAAGAAGCCCAAGGAATTTCTAAGAGGAAAAAGGGGCGGAGATAGGGAAGGCAGCAGACGGTAAAGACGAGATAATTGAAGCGATAAGGGGATTAGCGGGGCAAATAACCGATTTAAAAAGCGAGGTAAGGGAGGAAAGAGAGAGCCTCAAAGAAGCAATAAGGAAAATTGGTGAGGAGCTGGAAAGGAGGGAGGAAAGATGGGCTAAGGAGATAAACAAGTTAGAGAACAGACTAAAAGAACTAGAAGAGATAAACTCCCGAGATGTTGAAAATGGAAGTTGCTATCGCGGTGGAGAAAATAGTGGAGGAATTAGAAGCAAAATGGAAAGAAAAGGGAGAGGGAAACGCAGCAATGAGTGAGGGAGAAATGCGAAGGCTTAAAATGATGGTAGAAAGGCAAGATAAAAAAAAGAGGAGGAATAATGTGGTAATCAAAGGGCTTAAGATAAAGAACAATAACGCGAAAGAGGAAGTGAGGGAGTTCTTCTTAAATGAATTGGGAATGGAAGCGGTGGTACGATGGGCAAGAATAATAGGAAAAAGTGAGGGAGTGATTGTGGTAAAGATGGAGGAATGGGAAGATAAACATAAAATAGTGAAAAGAAAGCATAGGCTGGGATCAAGAAGAATCTATATCGAGCAAGACCTGATGATAGAAGAAAGGGATATTCAGAGAGAACTATCGAGTATAGCAAGGGAAGAGCGAGGGATGGGAAAAGAAGCAAAGGTAGGATATCAGAAGGGAAGAAAATTTTCAGTAGGGCCAGCGATCAGAAATAATGTTAGAACGGAGGTTGTGAGGGAAGAATGCAGGGTTAAAAAGAACGAATGTAAGATAATTTTTTTGAATGTAGCAGGTCTGAAGAATAAAGACAGACTTTTGGATATATATTCAGGATTGTGATTACATAGGGCTTTGCGAAACTTGGATAGAAGAAAAAGAGTGGGAAGGACTGGTATGGATCTTGCCAAGAAACTATATTTGGAAAAAAGTCAGTTCGCAGTCAGAGCAAAAGGAAAAGGTAGAGCTAGTGGAGGAATATTAACGGATGTGAGAGAGAATAGAGAGGAAAATACAGAATTATGTAGAACGTGCATTGGTGCAATTGGAAGATGTTTGAAGATAGATGAGGAATGGTGGAATGTGTGGACGGTGTATAATAGGGATAAGGTAAGAAAGGTAATGACAGACCTAAAAGGTTGTATTGAAGAGAGGGAGGAAGTCCCCCTACTAGGGGGGGGGGGGGGGTTAATGTGAGAACAGGGAGCCAGGATAACAACAATGAAGAGGATGAAGGACGAGAAGTAGGAAGATCATCAAAGGACCAGAAGCTGAACGCAGAGGGAGAAAGTTTAATCAGACAACTGGGGGAAACAGGATGGATGAGTCTAAATGGCTGTACCAAAGTTGATGAGAGAGGAAAGTTCACGTATGTCAGCAAAATAGGGGCATCAGTAATAGGCTACGGGATCACAAACATACAAGGGAAGGATAAAATAGAAGAGTTTGTGGTGGGGGAGAGAATCGAGTCTGATCATCAACCACTGGAAGTTAAAAGCAAAGGAGAGAAAGAGAGAGAAAGAGAGAGCATCGACAGAAAGGCAAACGAAGAAAGTAAGGACAAAGAAAAGGAGGTGATAATGTTGTCTGAAGAAGGCATAAGCATGTTTAAGGCAAGGATGGAGAGTAGACTATTCATGGAAGAAAAATGCAATGAAGCGTGGGAAGAGCTGAGAGCGGCAGTCTCTAGCAGCATGGAGAGAAAGAAGGTAAAAAGGAAGACCTGGAAAATAGGGCATAAGAACTGGTGGGACAGAGAGTGCGGTAGGAAGAAGAGAAAAGTGAAGAGGATTTACAAGAAATGGAAAAAGGGAAAAGAAACTAGAGACGATTACGTGAAGGAGAGAGCTGTTTTTAGAGAGCTGTGCAAGGAGAAAGAAAGAATAAGAAAAGAAGAAGAACTAGCGGAAATTAAAGAAGTAAAGAACAGGGAAGACATGGATATATATAAACAAATGTAGGAAGAAGAAATCAAATACTAGTGACAGAATCAAGCAGGAAGAGTGGAGAAAGCACTTTATGGAGTAGCTAGGAGGTGCGGACGAAGTACAATGGGCGCTAGTGGAGAATAGGAACAAGGAAGAAAATGAGCCAGAAGTAAGTGACGAGGAAATAGAGAACCAGATTAGGAGGCTCTAAGGAAGAGGAAAGCAGCAGGTAGCGATGGAATCCCAGGTGAGGCCTCGCAGATGATAGAAAGAGATAGGAGAAAGAGACTCAGGGAAGTAATAAAAAAAGTTTGGAGGGGAGAAGGATTTCCAGAGGAATGGAGAAAAGGAGTCATTATACCGCTGCACAAGAAGGGTAACACAGATGATGTGAAGAACTACAGAGGGATCACGATATTAAACACGGCCTACAAGGTATATGCAGCAATTTTGAATTAAAGATTAAAGATGGAGATAGAAGAGAAAGATATTTTGCCAGAGTCGCAGGCGGGATTCAGAAAGCAGAGAGGAATGATGGATAAAAAACGTATACATTTTACAACATGTGGTGGAGAGGGAATTAGCGAAGAAGGCGGGGAAACTTTACGCCTTCTTCGTGGATCTCAAAGCTGCGTTCAATAGGGTGGACAGAAAAGAACCATGGAAAGTAATGGGGAACAGAGGGATAAAGAAGAGGGCTCACGGAAAGAGTTAAGGAAATGTACAGCGAAACAAAGAACGCGATAAAGCTAAACGGAGAGACAACCAGGGAATTCTGGACGATAAAAGGAGTTCGACAGGGATGCCCGATGAGTCCCACGCTATTCTCGATATTCATTGCAGATTTAGAAGAGGTTTTTCGGAAAGGACAGGCAGGCGGGATAGTAGTGGGAAAGGAAAAGTTCTAGTCGATGGCGTATGCAGATGATGTGATTATTGTGGGGGATAGAGAGGAGGAATTAAAAGAGATGATGAGAAGGCTAGAGAAGTACTTAGAAAGGAAAAAGTTAGAATTGAATGTAGAGAAATCGAAGGTAATGGTTTTTAGGAAAGGTGGAAGAGGAAGAATAAAGAAAAGAAGGTGAGAATGGAAAGAGAAAATAGTAAAGAGAAAATAGTAGAAGAGGTTACCGAGTTTAAATATTTAGGCTACACCTTTAAGAGCAATGGTGGAAACAAGGGCCATCTGGAAGAGCTAGCTAGGGAGGGAAATCTGGCAGTAAAACAAGTATGGGGAATAGGAGAAAGAATATTCAGAGATGATTTTGTCATGCGTATGAAGATTTTCGATATTTTGGTGAAGGGGATCATTGCATATGGGGCTGAGATTTGGGGTTGGGAGGAGAGAGCAATTCTGAAAAGGATACAATTAAAATATTTGAAGTGAACATTGGGTTTGGAGAGGAATACGCCAGATTACATAGTTTTGGAGGAAACAAAGAGGTCAAAGTTGAGAATAGGCTGGGGCGCAACAGCGTGGAATTTCGAAAAGAAGGTACTGGGAGGAGAGGGAAGGGTATTAGTAAAGGAATGCCAAAGAGAGAAGCAAAAGGGGAAAGTAAAGACCAAAGGTGTATCAGAGAGGGAGCAATATGTAAATAGATGCGGTTTTAGATTAGAGGAGATAAAGGAGGGGGACAGGGAGAATACCGAGTGTCCGCCGAGAAAAGCCCCACTTTTTGAATTTCCCTGACATTTGGCCGGAAGTGGTTGGGTCGGTGCTCTAGTCATTAAATAGTTAGAATTGGTTTCGGGAGAGTGCGCTGCAGTCTTCCAGTGGAGCGAAAAGTGTCAAACGTCTGATCTCCCGGTAGCTGTCAATTCGAGAGATCGAAGCATCTAACCTCGAAATCGGTAATTTGTAAATGATGAATAATGTGTAGGAGTGATAAGATTTTCATGAAGACTCACGATTTTCTGACATGTCATCTCGTACAGGTGCAACCGAAAAGGATCTAACTCGTGTCCTGTCCGTAAAAAGATGACTCGATGGACATCGGAGAATGTCAGGCTTGTCACCGAGCGCCTTTTACCCATAGTACTTTCATTGCAATATGCGCTTTTCATTTCAACTATTCCTGCTTTAAGTAACTTTTACTTCTTTCAAAGTATTTACCTTGTACAAATTGTGTTAATCGTAGGGGGCAGCTATTAATGATTGTGACTAATCGTAGACAAATTATTCCTGCGATGGTGTTCCAGTTGCAAAGAATACACTAGCAAGTCAGCTTACAGCGTCCGATGTTTAATATCAACTTTACCTCTTTTGGAACACCTATCACCCGAGCATAATCACGATTACGTTAACGTTAATCGCAGAATAGACCGCGAGCTCGGGCAAATTATCGCAGTAGTAGTTCGGCACACCGAATTGCCTTTTAGTTTTTGTTCCGGCAAAAGAGAGACAAAATTTTGAATAATCACGTCGGTAATATCGCGCTTACCGACTCTCGTTTTTTTCTATCTCGTCGCCTCCCACCTCGAGGCCCGAGCTCGGACAAACGACGAGCTATTGTCAGTCGTCGAATATAATTCGCTAAGGTGACATCAATAAACGTGACTCTCAAATTGCGTACGTTACACGCGGCTAAATTCATTTTTGTCACTCAGTGTCAAATACTCGGTTTCATGGGCGTCCTCAACGCATGTGAAATCATCTTTCACACACCAATTCGTGAAAAGTTGCGCAGTGCGTGAAATAACCTGCGCAGTGCTTGAGATCGTCAACCTCGTATTTGACACTTAGTGACAAAAAATAGAATTCGTTATTCGGTTGTTTCGCGCAAACAGCGCTTCACGCCCTAATAACGAAAATAACTATTCTCTTTCCTTGCCTTTCTGCATTCTCTCAACCTTACTCCGCTCCCAAATTGCTATTCGCTTAATACGCTACAGTTTTAATAGACAAACTTATCTACGACGAGTCGCTATTATCGATCGCTGCCTCCTACCACGAACAGTTCATAAAAGGTTATTACTTGTGTGAAAGAAGTAAAAGTTCTTTAACGCTGGAATACCTAGTTGAAACGAGAAGCGCGTATTACAATTAATGTACCGTGGGTAATAGGCGCTCGGTGACAAGCCTGACATTCTCCGATGTCCATCGAGTCATCTTTTTACGGACAGGACACGAGCTAGATCCTCTTCGGTTGCACCTGTACGAGATGACATGTCAGAAAGTCGTGAGTCTTCATGAAAATCTTATCACTCCTACACATTATTCATAATCATTTACAAATTACCGATTTCGAGGTTAGATGTTTCGATCTCCCGAATTGACAGCTACCGAGAGATCAGACGTTTGACACTTTTCGCTCGACTAGAAGACCGCAGCGCACTCTCGCGAAACCAATTCTAACTATTTAATGACTAGAGCACCGACCCAACCACTTCCGGCCAAATGTCAGGGAAATTCAAAAAGTGGGGCTTCTCGGCGGACACTCGGTATAGGAGGAAGGACTGGACGGTGCAACTGCAACAACAGGCCAATAAAATTGCTAAAACGTGTTACTGCGAAAGGTACAAGGAGATAGTAATGGATGATCTGCCCGGATATCTGTTAAATAGTGGAAAGAATGGAAGCCAGAAATTGATTGCGAGAGCAAGATGCGGGAATTTAGATGAGACAAGGAAACACTGGATGCAGAGAGAAGATAAGAGATATGTAATATGCGGAGATGAAGAAGGGTCTCTTGAGCATTTAGTGATGATTTACGCAGGCTTAAAATCAGGAGAGGTGGGGGTTGGTCAAATATTGTTCAGTTCAGGAACCGGGGAAGAGGTAGAGTAGTTAAGAAAGATGGAAAAAGCAAAGAAAGAGAATGAAAAAAACAATACAAGGGTATGGAGTGTGATGTATGAAGTGAGAGTGATCTAAATAAAAATTTTGTATTAGGACACCTAATCAAGTCCATTTCATGGCCGCTGGGCCGAAATAAATATATCTATCTATCTATCTCTACTACCATGCAGTAATATTATTGATCTATTTTTGTGATTAATTCAACCATGGTGCATGGCTATCATAAACTACAATCTCCTTGTTACTATAACCATGCAATCAAAGTTATTTCGACTGCATTCATGATCTGTTTAACCATAAATATGGTGCTAACAACTAGAAAAAATTAACTTTGCAATTATGGTTAATTTTACTACCCACTTTTCTTTCTGTGCAATAGAAAATAATAGACAGTTTCTTGCAAGTAAAGGAAGTATAAGAAATACTCGAAATAGACAGGTTTTAAAGGGAGGTTCTTATATAATATCATTTTACGTACCTAGTACATTAGGTGTAAAGTACAGGCGTATTGGAAGTATACTATAAAAGGTTGTCATTTTGTAGCTACATTCGAGCCACTGTAAGAGGAAATTATAGATAGTTTGTGTAGTAAGTACAGAAAATATGAAAGATGCTGGAAATAGACAGGTTCTAAAAGGAGGTTTTTATATGTACCATCTTTTTACGTACTACATTAGGTACAGATAAAGTATATACCAAGAGTATACATTGAAAGAATGACATTTTGTAGCTGTATTTTGAATTATTATAACAGGAAATGATAGGCTTTCTGTAGCAAGTGAAGAAGTATGAAAGATGCTCGAAATAAACAGGTTCTAAAAGAAGGTTGTTATGTACCATCATTTTGCGTATTACATTAGACGCAAACAAGTAGGTACGTATCCAAAGTATACGATAAAAGGATGATATTTTAATTACAAACAGTTTTTTGGAATAGTGCTATTTGCTGTGATAGACGCACGTTACAATTTTTTGTATGTACATGCTGGAGTTCAAGGAAGAATATCCGATGGGGGAGTTTTTAGGCATACAGCTTTAGGGAAAGAATTCCTGAGCCAAAATCTTAACATACCGCATCCTGAAGCCCTCCTTGGTCGAGAAATGTTAACACCATACGTTTTCCTGGCTGATGATGCATTTCCTTTAACCGAGAATATTTGTAAGCCCTATACTATAGATTTGAACATAGGATCTCCTAAACGTGTATGTAACTACAGGATATCCAGGGCACACCGAATTGTGGAAAACTCTTTTGGTACCTTGGCTTCAATTTTCCGTATATTACACACAACTATTGATATTGACTTAAAATATGTACAAAAAATATAATTCTAGCTTGTGCATGTTTACATAATTTTTTACGACGAATCACAACAGCACAAGCTCTGTATTCACCACCTGGGTTCTTTGATAGTGACGATATTGATGTTGGAACAGTACCTACCCTTGCATAATTGCAGAAAAATAGGGGTACCCTTGCATAAATTCCCAAGAAGCTGCAAATTCACATGAACGTTAGGGATACCATTATAATGAAATTGTGAAGTCCCCATCGGTCCCGTGTATGTAAAAAATTTTATGCAAGGTCAATGTTCGCAAAAATGGGTTTTTTGGATTTATTAGCGAAACGATTAGTTTCATGATAAAAATAGCTCAGACAAAAATTGCAGACCATGTAATTCTCTACAAAAAAATTGCCCTTATACTTTTTTCCTAAGATTCACCATTTCTGAGAAAAAGCCATTCTAAAGTTGTATTCTCCATAACCCCCCACAAAAACAGATTCTCTGTAAAAAAAGGCGGTATGTTCATTCAGTGCAAACCAAAATTGATACGTAAAATACTCTCCAAAAAAGATTTGAAATCAATTAAGATCGCCATGTTCAAGATTTATATATAAAAAGAGTAAAAGGCATCATTTGAAAGGAAAATTATTGTAAATCAAGTTACTCAAAAATTCGGCTAAAAAATGTATTAAAAAATTTTAGTACAAAAGAATTTGCCGCGTTTTTTCCTTCAAAATAAAAAATTCAGGCACTTAATTATACTCTGTTTGTGCACTTATGATTTTAAATAAATTCATACACTCTCTTATATGATACCACCAGTATATTGTGGACAAAATATGCTCTCTCTCTCTCTCTCTCTCTCTCTCTCTCTCTCTCTCTCTCTCTCTCTCTCTCTCTCTCTCTCTCTCTCTCTCTCTCTCTCTCTCTCTCTCTCTCTCTCTCTCTCTCTCTCTCTCTCTCTCTCTCTCTCTCTCTCTCTCTCTCTCTCTCTCTCTCTCTCTCTCTCTCTCTCTCTCTCTCTCTCCCTCTCCCTCTCCCTCTCCCTCTCCCTCTCTCCTCTCTCCCTCTCTCCCTCTCTCCCTCTCTCCCTCTCTCCCTCTCTCCCTCTCTCCCTCTCTCCCTCTCTCCCTCTCTCCCTCTCTCCCTCTCTCCCTCTCTCCCTCTCTCCCTCTCTCCCTCTCTCCCTCTCTCCCTCTCTCCCTCTCTCCCTCTCTCCCTCTCTCCCTCTCTCCCTCTCTCTCTCCCTCTCTCCCTCTCTCTCCCTCTCTCCCTCTCTCTCTCCCTCTCTCCCTCTCTCTCCCTCTCTCCCTCTCTCCCTCTCTCCCTCTCTCCCTCTCTCCCTCTCTCCCTCTCTCCCTCTCTCTCTCTCTCTCTCTTAAACGCGGCAAGTTCTTTTTTTATTAAAATTTTTTAATAAATTTTTTAGCCGAATTTTTTAGTAACTTGATTTACAATAATTTTCCTTTCAAGTGATACCTTTTACTTTTTATATATAAATCTTGAACATGGCGATCTTAATTGATTTCAAATCTTTTTTGGAGAGTATTTTACGTATCAATTTTGGTTTGCACTGAATGAACATGCCGCCTTTTTTTTTACAGAGAATCTGTTTTTGTGGGGGATTTCACTACTTTTTTTTGGAATTTATTCATGAGGAGAATACGTACATGTAGGAGAATAGGTTTTTATTACCACACAATTAAAGTCTCACATTTTATACCCATACGAGCTAGTTAATTATAACCACTCGTATCTTTTACTGCTTGGGTATGGCCCGTTTTCACCATCTCCATTTTCTCTTTCGTCATATTATACTACGAGCCAATTAATTATTCTCGTGATATTTTGAAAGGGATTTATAAACTAGAGAGAGCCCTTACATTTTTCACTTTGCCTTAGTATTTTGGAGAAATAAAACATACCGCTTTCGAATTTACAAGCCATCGGATTTTTCTTATATTTTCGTCGTCTACAGAAATTCATGTAGACATTTTACCTTTAACTCTCTAAGTACAGTATGTCCGATGGCATACTCCAACTTTTGAATTTCCCTGACATTTGGCCGGAAGTAGTTGGGTCGGTCCTCTAGTCATTCATAGTTAGAATTAGTCTTACGAGCCGAGCGAAAAGTGTCAAAGTCTAATCTCCCAGCAGCTGTCAATTCGGGAGATCGAAGCATCTAACCTAGAAATCGTTAATTTATAAATAATAATGTGCCAATAGCGTGCTCCGTTTAGCACGTATACTTATACGTGTATTCCCGTCGGAGGGATAGTATTACTACAGGACGAGTAGGTTACAAGATTTTCATGAAGTCTTTGACGGTCTTCTTGTATGTCCCCTTTCATAAGGTGCAAACAGGGAGAATGTAACTCCTGTCCTATATCCCGAAGAAAATGAGTCGATCGACATCAGACATTGTCGAACTTATCACCGAGCGCCTATCACTCATGGTACTTTCATTGCAATATGCGCTTTTCGTTTCAACTATTACTACTTTAAACAACTTTCACTTCTTTCAAATTTACCTTGTACGAATTGTTTTTCGTAGGGGGCAGCGGTCAATAATTGTGATTCATTGTAGACAAATTATACCTGCGATGATGTTCCAGTTGCAGCTTACAGCGTCCGATTTTTAATATCAACTTTATCTCTTTTCGAACACCCACCACTCGAGCATAATCTCGATTACGTAAACGTTAATCGCAGAATAGACCGCGAACTCGGGCACATTACACAGGCACACAAAAAAAAAGCTGTTACCGGAACCAGACCAGTATATCTTTATGTTTTTGAGGTTGCTGAATCCGAATCTGGTGTCCGTTTGTCTCCATCACGTCACGTTCAAGGTCATTTCAAGGTGAAATCCTGGAAAAATAGTCAAATCGATTCAAATTATTATTCCTATATATTTTTGAGGTCGCTGAATCCAAATCCGATGTCCGTTTGATCCGACAAGGTCAAATTCAAGGTCAAATGTATTTATTCTGCCAAAAATTTTTGACTGCAGATTCTGAAAGGACGGGAAATTTTACGTCTAGATATGTATTCAATTTTGTTGATAACATAACCCCCAAGGTAATTTCAAGGTCAAATCTAGCAAAAATATTCTAATCTAAAGTCCAAGCTGACCCCCTCCATGGGAGTGCCGGTCGACGTGTTTCCACTCATAGGGCGCCGGGTCGCGCGTGAAGTGGATAGCGGAGCTTCGATCGCGCCGGCTCGGGTCTGTAGTAAGAGAGGCCGTGACGGAGGGGTCAGTCGGAAGGCTGTCGCCTATGGCGGTTTCCTAGCTCTCTCGTGTCTTCTCAATGCATTACCGCGGATCGGCGTCCATGACCGAATGATCCGTTGAGCGGTATACGTCTTTGACGTTTAATAGACGCGGAGGTCTGTTTGGAGATCTGCCAAGTTTTTTTTCCATGCATCAACTCACTCAGTTCCGAGCGAGAATAAATCTGTTCTCGTACCGCAAAATAAATTCTGATATCCAGTCACGTGATCTCTCAATTCAAGTGAATTGGAGCTCATCGTTGTAAATTTGATACAGCGAATATGTGTGGTGTGCTTGCACCCAGGGTATCTCCACGCGGTGACGGCGGGCAACGGTTTTTTTTATTGTTTATTTTTCCGGCAAAATCCCTGGATGAAGGCGTCCAAGCCGTCATGGCAGGCACACCGAAATGTGTTACGGTACAGGGGTTCTCACAAGGAACCCCAGTATCGGCGGTTGGTCTGGGTAAGCAAGCGGGCCCGCAATCGTCGTCATCAAGCGACTACAGCTCTGCATTGGTGGAAAACTTGGCTACTGTAGAGTCTATCACTACAAGTTTGTTGGTAGTATGTGTATGTATGTAAATGTTTGTGGTAAGTATGAAGCATCAAAGAATCGCAAACGTATTTCAGAGCGTATAAGGAATATGTATAAGGATTGTTTTGATTTGAACATGATAGATGAAGGTAATGATTGGGTACCACACATCATTTGTGCTTCTTGTAACACAATGTTTCATCGTTATGATAAATCTCGAGACAAGAAATATCTCAATTTTCTTATACCAATACATTGGACCAAAGCGCAATCTAGAAAAGATTGTTATTTCTGCAAAACATATCTAATCGGGTACGATATGAAAAATAAATCACATATAAAGTATGCTAACGTTACGAGTGTCATACTACCTGTTATTTCCAACGAGGACAATACAAACAAACGGAATTTTAGTTCAGATGGAATGGAAATAGACGAGATTAAAGCAAACGTTGAAAGGGAAAATATAGATCAGCGTAGAGATTGTGTGAATGAGGATGAACAGTACGATGATAATAATAGAGATGAGAGCTATATGAGTGGAACTGATAGCGAAGGTGAAAGTTACACGAGTGAAAATGAAACTGATAATGACGATGAGAGATATATGAGCGGAAATGAAAGTGGCAGCGAAGATGGCCAAACGAATGATGAAGAAAGTGAAACTGAAGATGATTCTCATGAATACGTTCCAACGGGTTGTAAGAATAAAAAGCCTCAATTATTCTCACAAGAAGAACTGAACGATTTAATTCGTAACATGGGATTGCCGAAAGATGTTGCCGAGTACTGTGCTTCTACGTTGAAAAAGAGAAATCTGCTGAAGAAGAAAACGAAGGTAACGTTTTACAGGACAAGAGACAAAATATTTAGGAGCTTTTTCTCTCATAATTCAAATAAGTCTCTCGTTTATTGTAATAATGTCAAAGGATTAATCGACGAATTAAAGCCCGATACTTATAGTGCTGATCAATGGAGACTTTTTATCGATTCTAGTAAACGTAGTCTGATAGCAGTCTTACTCCACAATACTAATGTATACGCACCAATACCAGTTGCGCATTCGACTGTTATGAATGAATCGTATGAATGTTTGAAAACTCTATTAGCAGCAATAAAATATGATGACCACAAATGGCAAGTTTGCGGAGATTTTAAAATCCTCACAATGATTCTGGGACAGCAATCTGGCTATACAAAAAAACCGTGTTATCTTTGTAAATGGGATAGTAGAGATAAACAAAATCATTACGTGAAAAAGGTTTGGGAACCTAGAACATCCTTCGTTGTAGGATCCGACAATATCTTACAACAGCCGTTGATAGATTCAAAGAAGGTATTGATACCTCCATTACATATAAAGTTAGGATTCATGAAACAATTCACCAAAGCGTTGAATAAAGAAAGCGATTGTTACAAATACTTACGAGATCAATTTCCAGGCCTATCTGATGCTAAAGTAGGCGCGGGAGTATTCGATGGACCTCAGATCAGAAAAATGTTTAGAGACAATCACTTCGTAACTCAAATGAGCTCTATTGGGAAGAATGCGTGGGTCAGCTTCAAGAAAGTATGTAGTAATTTTCTAGGCAATCATAAGAGCTCGGACTACAACAAAATAATATCTGATATGGTTGAGAATTTCAGGAGATTGGAATGTAACATGAGTTTAAAATTACATATGATGGACAGTCATGTGGACGAATTTCTAGATAACGTTGGCAATTTCAGTGAAGAACAAGGAGAACGTTTCCACCAAGATTTTAAAGATGTAGAACGAAGATTTCAGAGTAGATGGGATGAAAACATGATAGCAGATTTCTGTTGGATGTTGCAGAGAGAAGGCGCGGAAAAAGGGAAAACGCAAGAGAAATCCCTTGCACAGATCTTTTGAGAATAAACGAGTACGTTATAAAAGAAGGCGAAACGATGAAGAAGTAGCAGAGCGAAATACAAAATGCACGTTCCAGCGACTCCAAAAATATAACGGAGTGATGATACGAAAAGATTTGAACATTTTTGCTGGACTTGACCTTGAAATGAACTTGACCCTGACATACTGGTGGCAAACGAACCTCGGATTCTAACTCAGTGACCTCGAAAACATATTGACGTGGTAGTTTATTCTCGTGAAGACACATTTTCTTATTTTTGCAATTGTCATATGAACCTTCCATACAATAATATAAAGTGACCTTGAAATGACCTAAGGGGTTATGTTATCAAAAAAATTGGATACATATCTAGACGTAAAATTTCCCGTTCTTTCAGAATCTGCAGTAAAAAAATTCATTTTTGGGAGAATAAATACATTTGACCTTGAAATGACCTTGAATTTGACATTGTCGGATCAAACGGACATCGGATTTGGATTCATCGACCCCAAAAATATATAGGAATAATAATTTGAATCGATTTGACTATTTTTCCAGGATTTGACCTTGAAACCACCTTGAACGTGACGTGATGGAGACAAACGGATACCGGATTCGGATTCAGCGACCTCAAGAACATAAAGATATACTGGTCTGGTTCCGGGAACAGGAACTTTTTTTTTGTGTGCCTGTGTTATCGGAGTAGTAGTTCGGCAAACCGAACTGCCTTTCAGTTTTAATAGACGAACTTGTCTACGGCGAGTTGCTATTATCAACCGCTGCCTCCTACCAAGAATAGTTCATAAAAGATTATTAACTTGAAAGAAGTGAGTTATTTAACGCTGGAATAGTTGAAACGAGAAGCGCGTATTGCAGTTCATGTACCGTGGGTAATAGGCGTTCGGTGACAAGCCTGACATTCTCCGATGTCCATCGAGTCATCCTTTTACTGACAGGACACGAGCTAGATCCTCTTCGGTTGCACTTGTACGAGATTCCATGTTAGAATAGCGTGAATCTTGATGAAAATCTTCTAACCTACTCGTTCTGTAGTAATGCTTAATATCTCTGGAAGTTGAAGCAACTGATATTGGCAAACGGACACCGATTTTTAAACACTTAGGGAATCTCATCGAAGAAACCCGCGAATGATTATTTCGTATCACTTCTACGCATTATTATTTATAAATTAATGATTTCGAGGTTGGACGCTTCGATCTCCCGAATTGACAGCTACTGGGAGATCAGACGTTTGACACTTCTCGCTCGGCTCGTAAGATCGCAGCGCACTCTCCCGAAACCAATTCTATCCAGAAAAATGTCAGGGAAATTCAAAAGTTGGAGTTTTTGCCATCGGATATACTGTTTACTTTTCCAATAACCGTGACGAATTGTTTCATCACATGTAAAGATACCACTTATGACAGTATATATGTATGTTGTTACATATATTAACTCGAGACGTTGGAATAGTTTTAAGAAATCCTTTTGCATGCACCGCTGAAATTTCGCCCTTACTCGTAAATGAATCTTAAAATAACCACAACTTTTATTGTTGATAGTAGATGGATCAACCAATAAATTTGATTTTTCTTCACTATCAACGATCAAAGTCGTGGCAGAAAAGTAAGGGATACAATGGAATTAGATTACAATAATGTAGTAACTACTTTATTATTATTTTTCCTTTATCGATATATTTCCTCTTTCGTATTATACTATCAGAGAAGTTCCAATTTATATACCAACCTATCAAATGTGAAATGTACATGTACCTCACATCTATTTCATCTCTTCTTCGCCTATGATGTAACGATGGAAATTACAAAATATCCATTTAAAGTGGCACACGTCCATGCACTCGAGACAGCAGATCCAGCTCGCCAAATGAACTAATGCAACTGGTTCTTGGAACAACAAGTGGATGATCCTTCGTTCGAAAGAAACCCCCTCGGGTTCGCATACGATCTGTAACAAATTGTAAATAACAATCATATGGGGTTTTTATAATTATTTTAGGAAGTCCCAGAAGAAAACCGGTGCAGTAAAATATCGATGCCGTGCTAGAAAGAGTAAGGAATAACCCTCGAACCCTAATCGGTATCAGTGATTCCTCATTGACTGTCGTTACAACGGAGACGAAGAACAGATGAAATAGAAGTGAGGTACATGTACACTTCAGGTTTGACAGGTCGGTGTGTAAATTGGAACTTGTAATAGTACGAAAGAGGAAGTATATCGATAGAGAAAAAATAATGATAAAGTAATTACTTGATTGTTGTGATCCAATTCCATTGCATCTCCTATTTTTCTCCCACGGCTTTGATTGTGACAGAGAAGAAAAGCCATCAATTCGTCTCGTGCTCGCATAACGCTGAAACAAAAAATAGAATTATCACAAAAATAATTGTCCTTCCATCGAAAGTGAGGTTAAAGCTGTCAGATGGCAATTAAACTTATCTGATGGTAATTCTTCTAAGATACTGCCGTCTCCTTACCTGCTCTTTATGCACAGGCAACCAGAGAAACACAGCACTGCATCCGTTCACTATCTCGATTATCGAAAAAAAAAACAAACGATTATTAAACTATACGGAGCGTCTGTCACATTCACCACTATTGAGATTCATAACTCCGATTACCCTGAATTTTTACATTTTATTAACAAGCGCGTCCGAGGATCGAAATAAACGCGAGGTTAATCGTTCCGCGAATGGAAATATTTTATGAACTTTGAAAATACCCAAACATTTAAGGAATATATTCTCTCACACACTCTCACATACATTTGATGGCGTATGCGTGTGGCCGTATCTGTGTACATATTTCCGATCATGGCCGACTATCGCCGAAGATAGGCGGAATTTTTGTGAGATTTTGACATATATATATATCGCCCGAGAAATCGGATTCTCGACTTTTAAGCGCAAGGGGCGTGGCTTCGCGTTGCTAAGGAAAAATCTCTGTTAATATGTAACTTATAACATTTATTCTGGTCTCTATCAATAGAGAATAGTCAATTTATATGGCGTAACTAAGCATAGTTTTGGTTATAACCGTATATTTATTGAGAAAGTTCGATGTTAAAATTGAGGGATGCAGGGGGCAGACATTTGTGGTGTAAAGAGACACGGGTGCTCGCGACATCAGCGCTGTCGTGTCTGAACGTGAAACTACTTGAATGAACATGCCGCGAGACACTGCCGTGTCTCTTGATATGCGTGACTACGCTGTCTATGTACATCATTGGACGTACAATATAAGTAAAACTATTAGTCTGCGTGACTAATACATTAATATTGAATGATAATTCTAAAGGCGCGTCCTCACTGAGTCGACAGAGTCGATCGACAATATCGACTCAGTGAGGACACGCCTTTAAAATTATCATTCAATATTAATATATTAGTCACGCAGACTAATATTGGGTTGGTGCATAATTATTGCGGATTTTTTGGCGGCTTCTCTTTCTTTAAAAATTGGCATTTTGTTTATTTTTTTTCATTAAAATAATCTTCTCTATTTAATTAATAAAATTCGTGTCGAAAATCATGTCCATATTCGTCATATCATGCTCTACGACTTCAAGAAAGATGGAAGGCGGCACAGTCATTTCGCGATCTCAACGAACTTTTCGGCGAGGGAACAATCAGCAAAAGCGAAGTTGAAAGATGGTTCAAAAAGTTCAAATCGGGCGATGCAAACATTACAGATGAAGAAGGAAGAGGTCGACCATCTAATTTCAGCGACCAGGCACTTTTGGCAGCCGTGGAAGAAGACGAAAGTTTGACAATACGAATGCTGGCCGACGACTTTGATGTGGACCATTCGGCCATAGTTCGTCGTCTCAAAAAACTCGGAAAAGTATAGAAATTAGCTGTATGGGTTCCCCACGAACTCTCCGACCACAACAAAGCCGAATGTGTCCGAATTTTCACCGATTTGCTGCAGCGAAATGAGCAAGCACCCTTCCTGAAGAATCTCGTCACTGGAGATGAATCGTGACTTCTTTTCAAAAACGTAGTCTTCTTCCACGGCTGCCAAAAGTGCCTGGTCGTCGAAATCAGATGGTTGACCTCTTCCTTCGTCATCTGTAAGGTTTGTATCGCTCGATTTGAACTTTTTGAACCATCTTTCAATTTGGCTTTTGCTGATCGTTCCCTCGCCGAAAAGTTCGTTGAGATCGCGAAATGATTGTGCCGCTTTCCATTCTTTCTCGAAGTGGTAGAGCATAATGTGAGTGCACCGGTATCCGTCCATGTAAGATTTTTTTTTAGCGGGAAATGTAATATTTAATTACCATGGCCAAATATAGAAAGAAGAGTAAATATAATACAATGATGGACTCTCTTTCATCAATAAAAAAATTGAAAAATTTGAAAAGGGATTCATAATAATTAAATAATAAAATGTTTAAGTGAAGGGTCAAAAGGGTCAGTATTCGACCGTCTTAAACATATTTTAATACGTGTGTTACTTACATTTTGTCATATCCATCTGAACTACTGATTTCCAATCCTAACCTACTCTTCTAACGAAATACATTCAAAGCATGATGTTAGCGCCACGTATCGAAACAAATTAATAAATTTTAAACATTAAAAAATGTTAAATATTAAATATTTCCATAACCGACCTTCAGTGGACGGATACACATACATGGTCGGATACCGGTGCACTCACAGTATGACGAATGTGGACATGATTTTCGACACGCATTTTATTAACTAAATAGAGAAGATCGTTTTAATGAAAAAAAATAAACAAAATGCCAATTTTTAAAGAAAAAGAAGCCGCCAAAAAAGCCACAATAATTATGCACCAATCCAATAGATTTACTTATATTATACGTCCAATGATGTACATAGGCAGCATAGTCATGCATATTATGGAGAACACAACTTTAGAATGGCTTTTTCTCAGAAATGGTGAATCTTAGGAAAAAAGTGTAATGACAATTTTTGTAGAGAATTGTATGATCTACAATTTTTGTTTGAACTATTTTTATCATAAAACTAACCGTTTCGCTAATAAATCCAAGAAACCCATTTTTGCGAACTTTGACCTTGCATAAAATTTTTTGCACACCCGGGATCGATGGGAACTTTACACAATTTCATTATAATTATATCCCTAACGTTCATGTACATTTTCAGCTTCTTGGGAATTTATCAAGGGTGAATGTCTATTTTGACCGGACTGTACCAGGGTCGTGGAGATTGGATGAACAACGTTTAGCAGATTTAAGAATACGGGGAAGGAATGCAACCGCAAGAGCAAAAAGAATGAGAGACGAGCTTATGAATTATTTTATGACAGAGCAGGGACGAGTGACATGGCAAGATAAATATTTAGCACAAAGAAGTTGAAATCATCAATCTGTATAATACTATAATAAAGATCCACCGGGAAAAAAATATCTCAGTTCTTTTACATCCTATTTGCGTAATACGTTTCGTTATACATATGTCCGTTTACGTTTTCAATAGTTATATTACAAAAAGGCCATTTTAACCCCTTCCTGCATCTTGTACCATATATGGCACATACACTGGATACCTACCTATTGTATCTGTGTATCTGTTTTAAATCGTTGGAAATCTTCTCAACTGCAATATATATAAAAAAGTTATATGTATTAGTAGCCAATTGTACGTACGTTATTGTTCTTGTGTATGGTGTACCAGATATGGCATAAATAATTTTTTTTAATGTTTATTTTTTCATAAATATTTTTTAAATTATTTTTCTGATGAATAATAGGGGCGAAGCTGTCATATATATATTTTTCATGGAATTTACAAAAATCATGCAGAAAGGGGTTAAAACAAAACTTTAAGAGTCCAGTTACGTTTTTATTTAAAAAGGACTGAGATATTTTTTTGCTCAGTGGGTACCTACCTACATTATCAATCTGTATAATACAATAATAAAGATACTTACCTTATCTGTTACATTTTCACTGTCTAATCCTATATTCAAAGTATCTTGAGTAAGAATAAACGGTATCGCATCGAAAGCAAACCATTTCACTGGATTAGCGCCAGCACTACCGCTTTTAATCTTCTTTTTCTCCTCATTCTTTGCATCAGTTCTCAAGCTTCTGAATGTTTTGTAAGCCTCATCACTTGCTATACCAAATTTTTCGGCAACAACAGCCCATCCATCTTTTTTAGCATTTCTATCTTTATATATTCCGGTTTCCACATTCCATAACTCAGGGTGTAAATGTACTTCATTGATAAATTCAATAATCCTTTCATTAGACCAAGTATTAGTCATTTTATAATAATATAACCTCCGAAATGTTCAAAACAACAACAAACAAAGTGCAAAGTAAAATTGCAGAGTATTTTCGCTCGCCAAGCGATCGTCCGGCAACTTGCCTCCAACACATATAAGATGCATGCGGCGATACCAAACATTTGTAGCTAAATTGCATAGTCTTGCTGTCATAGCTGGCAATGTTGCCGGTCACTCTGTTGCTGCCACAGATTGGAGTAAAAATATTGTCCGTTTAGAAGCACCTTTAGTCGATCGGCAGCCAGCAGGCCACATCTCTACGACACCCCCGCCCCTAGAGGGCGAGCGCTGTCATCGTGCAAAAGATCTTTTTCATTGGATATAGCCAGTCATCGCAGGCAGCTGTGGTAGCCTCCTGTTCTATTCACTCACCCCAGCTACATCGAACCGGTTATACGGTCTGTAGTGAATGGAGCAGAGAGCCTCTAGCTACAAGACATGCATTCGTTCGCGCATTTAGGTCAAAAAATATTGAGTCAGATTGACGAAGTTTTTCTGGGTGTAACGTGCTAGTAAAGTGTGAAAATAGGCAATAAACTTAGCATGAAGTAACGTCCTACCATAACATGCTAATGACGTGTACGTGAAACGTGAAAATAGGCAGATAATACAGCACAAAATAACGTTCTTCTATAACATGCTAGGAACGTGCATTTAACCTTTTAGGCCAGTGCAATTAAGATCGCTCGTAGAACAAAATGCCCTAAAGCTGATTTATGCGGGATTATTTAGCTTTTGTGGCCCTGATTAACATACTAAAAGTCCCCATCCCTCCGAGGGTGCAAACAACCCCAAAACTACCCCTAAAGGTACATTTTTTTAGTTTTTCTCAAATATCTTAAAAACGGCTCCTTTTTTTGAAAAAATAAAAGAGACCAAAATGAAAGCCAATAAAATTACCTATAAAATGGTATATAGCAGTACATAATTTTTTGGAAACCAGTGGCGGGCTGGAAGCGTTTAAAATTGCGAAACGTACATCCACCCTCAATATTACGTTTTACGCAGTAAAAATACTCCTAGTTAGTTTATTTAAGACAATGGAATGTTAAAACATTGCGAAAAAAGTAAAAAATATATATGCATAATAAATATAAATATGTATAGGTATATAAAAAATAAAAATAAATATAAAAGAAAACATATATAGGTATACGTATGTATGTATGTATGTCAAAATATGTTACGTTAGTGGCATGCAGCAAGTGTCCGAAGACGATACAGATTTTTCAATACTCAAAAGTGATGTAATTGGTTTGAATTATTCTGTTTAGAACAATTGAAGTTTAAATTATTTATCACTTGGAGAAAATCCAATCAAAATTAGAGCAGTGGCGTGTAGTGAAGTTTTAAAGTCAATTAAAAAATGGCTATTAATATGGCTAAAGAATCGTATCTATTATTCTAAAAGTATATATATCAAATATTTATTTCCCCACGCTCAAGAAACAATATACATTCAATACTCGTACTTACATTAGAGTATATGTACAATAAAAAATCTAGATCAAATCTTCTTCGTCGTCTTCGTTTTCAGCGGGTTGAAATATATGGCTACAAGACTGTCCTTGACATTGTCCTCACAGATTTGAACAGTTTAGACCAGATTTCTTACACTTACACAGCTTTCCACAATCAGTCTTACAGTTACAGAGTATCAATTTTAGGATGAATTCTGGTGCAATTGGTTTGTCGGTCGTTATTGGTAAAAAAAGTTCTCCCTGCTTTCTCCATCCCCAAGAGGTAGCTTCTAACTCATTTTCCAGCCATTCCTGGATTTGGTAATATACCCGCAAACTGTGCTGAGCGGCTGCATCTGATGTTGGTGGTAAAGAAGTTAATGAGAAGTTTGCACTTAAACTCTGTCTTGATGCATTGTTGTGAAATTTGAAAAAGCGTAGCTGATTTAGCGTTTTTACTGACTTTCCGACATCATGCAGAGCCATTAGAAACTCTTCTCCAATAGCGATTATATCCTTCTTAACTGCAGTGAAATTTAAATAAATGGCTACTTTTTGGCTTGTAGGTCCTGATGTTTCTCTGAAAGCCTATATGTAGACAACTTTCCTTTTTTATAAATTGCCGAGGTAGTATCACATCCGAAAACGGTATGGGAAAATAAAATCGAAGCACGCGTAGTACCTATCTTATTTCGAAGCGCATTTATGTTCGTTGTTTTATTAGGTTTTGTAGTGCTGCCGAGTCTTAACATATAAATATTGTCCGTTTTTTATTTGTATAACAGTAATACCATTAAATCAGTGTCTTCACCAACCAATGTTACC
Organism: Xiphydria camelus; assembly: GCA_963678675.1. Lineage (NCBI taxonomy): Eukaryota > Metazoa > Arthropoda > Insecta > Hymenoptera > Xiphydriidae > Xiphydria > Xiphydria camelus. The sequence continues at coordinate 12,742,838 of OY783192.1, read as the reverse complement.
GATTTTTCTAACTTTCTTGTTTCAAGAACTTTCTCCGCTATGAGTGTATCTGCATTCCCATGTGCTTGGAAAACTTTAATATCAGCTGTTTCGAGATGTTGGCTTAGTTGTGAAATAAACAATTTTTTATTGTTTTCATTTTTTTAAAATCGGGGCCTATTAATGATTGCCATGTTGTGGTCTATTAACCGTAAGACTAATCGTGGAAAGGCCAAATGGTATCCGTCTTCACTTGCATTTAGCTGCCTAGCATATGCCTATTACGTAATGAAGGGCCGATTGTAAAATTTCTTACATTTCAGAAACACTTCGAAATAAATAAATACCTAACATTATTGATTTTATACTAATGTTTCTTTATTTTTGAGTACTTTTACATGGGAAAATAATTCGATTGCATTTACGCTGAGAAAAGTGTTTTTTTTTGAAGGCCGAAAAATATTTAATGACTTTTGACACTTGCTGTACGCCACTGATTTATTCAAATTGTATATATATATATACACCAAATTGTAGGTAATTTTATTAGCTTTCATTTTGGTCTCTTGCATTTTTTCAAAAAAAGGAGTGGTTTTTGAGATATTTGATAAGAACTAAAAAAATGTACCTTTAGGGATAGTTTTGGGGTTGTTTGCACCCTCGGAGGGATGGAGACTTTTAGTATGTTAATCAGGACCAAAATAGCTAAATAATCCCGCATAAATCAGCTTTAGGGCATTTTGTTCCACGAGCACCATGTTATGAAAAATAACTTCCCTCTCTCTCTCTGGCCTATTTAGAGTCCGGGGGTGATCGATATAATATATCACCAGCGGATGATGAATTCCAGATATTTATCAAAATTTTAAGATTATGGCCCGAAACTTGTTAGTCGGGGGTTTTCGGGGTCACTCATTACGATGCTGATGTCCAGATCGGTCTATTCTCAAATCCAAGATGGTGAATGCAATATGGCGGATGATGAATTCCAGAAATGTTTAGAATTTGAAGATTATGGCCCGAAACTTGTTACTCCGGGATTTTTTGGGTCGCTCATTACGATACTGATATCCAAATCGATCTATTCTCAAATCCAAGATGGCGAATGCATTATGGCGGATGATGAATTCCAGAAATGTTTAGAATTTGAAGATTATGGCCCGAAACTTGTTACTCGGGGGTTTTTTGGGTCGCTCATTACGATGCTGATATCCAAATTGGTCTATTTTCTCAAATCCAAGATGACAAATGCAATATGGCGAATGATGAATTTCAGAAATGTTTAGAATTTGAAGATTATGGCCCAAAACTTGTTACTCGGAGTTTTTTTTGGGTCTCTCATTATGATGCTGATATCTAAATCGGTCTATTCTCAGATTCAATATGGCGAATGATGAATTCCAGAAATTTTTTGAGTTTGAAGATTATGATCCGAAACTTGTTAGTCGGGTTTTTTTTGGGTCGCTCATTACGATACTGATATCCAAATCGGTCTATTCTTATCATCCGCCATATTGGATTCGCCATTTTGGATTTGAGAATAGACCGATTTGAACATCAGCATCATAATGAGTGACCCCGAAAACCCCAAAGTAACAAGTTTGAGCCATTATCTTAAAATTTTGATAAATATCTGGAATTCATCATCCGCCATATTGGCCAAAATTATTTCCATTGGATCCAAAGTCGATGTTGCCTTGCGTCAGGCATATTCAGGTAGGGGCCTCCAAGTCGCCGGCAGTAGCCGAGTGGTCTAAATGCTGGCCTCTCGAAGACTGCTCGGGCGATAGGTCTAGGGTTCGAATCCCGGCTTGCGGAAAAATAATTTTTCCGGAATCCGGGGATCGAGCTAAGACCGGCTGTACTCGAGGTGGGGAGGGGGGGCTTCTGCATGGTGGACCCCCTTCCCCAGTGAGTGAGGACAGGGAGGGGCGTCCCCCCCCTCTGGTTGGGACACCTGGGAGGGCTAGGGGACTCCTGCATGCCACCTGCATGGAGGCCCTGGGCTCACCGGGGGTCGTGGGCGGAGGGGGGGACTCCTCTCTGTCTGAGTGGCCCCAAGTGTGGCTCGGGTACAATGGTCCAAAAAGGACTGAGTGCCCGTTAAATGCTAAGTACAGTACAGGGGCCTCCAAATAGGAAATTTATTGATTTTATTTATAAAATTCACGTCTAAAAAAATGTCGATTTTAACTGAAATTTCACCGGACTGTAAAGGTTAAAGTGTAAAAGTAAGCAGAAAACGCAGAATGAAACGGGTGTACTTTTAAGACCTTCTTTTAATACATTTTAATGTGCCAAAGGAAGACACTAACTTTGACCGAAATAAATATTCATTCAAAACTTTCAAAGTTGTTCCACTGAATGACGGGAAAATGACTCTGATTACTTGCCAACTAGATGCTGCAAATACCGATGCTTATAAGAACGTTTTGAGCGCGTGAATTTCTAGGGAGCATTTAGTACGATAATTTTACGCCCATATATTATCCGGGAAATCATTTAGGAATAATCAAGTATTAGACTGGAAGGTTTAAGGACAATACTTTCAAATTCCATAAGTATAATTAAGAAAAAAAAGTTTAGTTTCATTATAATAGAGACGTGAATATGGCAAAAATCGACCATTTTCATACATTTAACCTTAAGTATCTCAAAATTCTGACGTAGTATGCAATTTTGAGAGCTAGATTCGTTTTTAGCCCAGACAAATCTACAAGAATCACCTATAGTCCAGTAAACGAAGCTCTGAAATACGACTTTTTGAGAACCAGGCTGCGTTTTGGTTTAACGTTGTCATTTGACCTTATAAAGCTCTGGGTGAAGTATCGCGGTTTTTCCTCCACGGGTTATGGTTGAAAAACAATAACAAATACCATAAAAATGGGTTATTCGAGAATAACTCGAAAACTAAGCGAGATATCGAAAAAAATTTAAATCCAAAATTGTAGAGCTTAAAATTCTCTATAAAAAAGGTTCACACACTTTACCCCCACTCCCTACGGTTCACCCTCTAGAGCCGCGCGAACGTTGGGGGGAAAAAAAAATCGTAAAACAGAAAATTTAACATTTTCGAATGCTTCTTTTTTTAAATTGCTTAAGAAGTTCTCTACTTTTTAAATAAAATTATATTTTTTTTCTTCATGCAATCGTTTAAAAACTGTCAAGTAAATAAACGATATCTCTCGATATATTGAATTAATGTTTCTTCTTTGTGTTCCATAATTTTATTAGTTAAATTCCCTACATATTACACTCGGATCATTTTTTTTTTTAATGGCGTAATTTTTGAAATATCTGCGTTTTAAAAAATTGCTTTTTCAACTACTTGGTGCGTCCGGAGAACCGCTGGTGCTACATATATAGTCTATGTCTCTGCGCCATTCACACTTCCCCCTTCTTCTTTCCCCCCCATGGATGGTGGATACTCCACTCGAGTCCGTTCCCTCCTGGGCCTCGCTCTCCTCCGTTTAAACTTCTCTAACCTCGACCGCTTTCGCACAGCAAAATATATTATGCACCACCATATTAACTATATTATAAAAAAAAAGTATCGGATTGTTTCGCTCATAAATAAAGTAAAATAACAAGTTTGAATTTTTCAATGATTGTTATTTAACATATTAAAAATACCACCGCCGCTGTTTTTTTATTATAGATTCAAGCATGATTAAACTATGACATAATTTTAACGAGTTAATTGGTGTGGTTGAACAAGTCGAAATAAATTAATGAAAATGAAACAACTTTGCTTCCGCCGTTTTTCTAACGTAATAGATAGCGGAAAACAGTGGACGCAAAGTTGTACACCTAATAATTGAAGAGGTAAGTGGATGAAGGGGTTATGTAGCAAAAAGTTGGTTCAGAGATATTTGAGTTTGTAGGTCGCTTTACCAGAAGTTACATTCGGACATAACTCTTTCATCCACTTACCTCTTCAATAATTGTACTCGTTTCCACACCACCATGAGGTATAGTAAACGGCGCGTTTTTAATTGTGGTTTCCCCAGTAGGCCTATTCCACAACTGTCGATCTAGTGTGCAAAAATGTGCTATAGAGTAAGATCCCAGAGCCCCCAGGCCTACATACGTCATTTTAGCAAAGCTAACATTTTATTATTCATGCGCACGAGTGCGAGTGAGAGCATGAGATGGCATTGTAAGACAGCTTCATGAAATTTAGGTTGTTTATTTGTGTTAATGGAATATTATAATAATTATTCAATAAAACTTTAATGCCTGATTATAACAATAATTTAAATGCAATACATTTGGCAAAATAAAAGTTCAAGAATTCCATGTTTCATTAAATTTCGGTTTTAAATATAAATGAAATGAAAATACACAGTACAAAATTGTGGGTCAAATTTAACATATGTATAAATAATAAACATATGTTAATAATTTAATATATAATTTAACATATGTATATAGTGTGTTGAAAAGAGCTATACAGATGTATGATAAAAGTAATACCAAGCTGTGTTAAAATTCTCGGCGATTAAACTATGAATTTTTACAGATTTATATTTCATTGTGTTTAATTTACACGTGAAAACGAAAGAATTGTTTAATTTAAATTTTAACACGCAATTTTTGTATGCAAGGGCGAACATTTTATACTGTGTATATTTATGAAAACTAATATTTTTCAATTACAATAAATTCAAATAAATAATTATTTACTGATATTTTGTTCTTATATCTATCAAAGATACATGAATTAAAATGTAAAAAAGTATTAGTAAAAAATATCACGTATAATTATTAATGATCATATCATCGACTCTTAATCTTCGTCGACACGGATCCGTGACAAGTATATTTTAATTGATTTTTCGGAAGATGTGAGAAACTCGATAAGTTTATGTACGATGTGCGATAAGATCTTCTTAGAGATGCTATAACAGAGCTGGGCAGTTCGGAACTCTGTATGTTTATTTCCAACCTTTCCTTATCGACTCCGCTCCGGCAGGCGCTCGACCGATAGGTATGAAACGTCAGCGTTTAGGCCAAACTGTATGTAAAAAAAACTATAAAGGATGCAAAAAAAATCTTTATTTTAATAGGCAACAAATAAAATATTCGAACTCTTAGATTAAAATAATAAAAACAGGAAAACATTTGTATTGCGCCTACTGCAGGATTAGCAGCTGGAACTTGAGGTTGTCCTTATGTAGTTGACAAAACTGCTCCTGTAACAAAATACCAATGTCTTGAGTTTTCGAAAATGCGACAATGGTCACTTTTAGAACTCACCAACATACTGAATTTTACTACACAAATAAAAATGAAAATAAATGTAATCTTACCTGTTTCATTGTCGTTATCATCTGCCCCATCACTACTTGACCCATCACTACTTGAGTCATCGTCAAGTTCAAAATTGTAGCTGTCGTCACTGGAATATTCTTCATTGTCGCTCGATTCTTCCAAGATTCTTATATTACCCAGTTTTTCTTTATCTTTACGCATCAATTTCCGTGTCTTATATATAATATATTATATATGCCAGTATTTCACTTGTAATAGAATGGCTCAATTTTTTAATATGATGTTCTGTAAAGGCAACATTTAGTATTCCTGAGTGAAATATGCTAAAACATCTTCTAAATATATACATAAAAAGATAATTACAGTGCTATTTACTAAAAAAAAGAAAGTCGAGTTTGACAGCCCACTTTTGCAAGAGGAGTCTCTGAGACTCCACATCGGTGTTTATGAAACAAAAAAGGTACATCACCGGTTACGGGTTAAAAAAAGCATGCTCTTTTAACGGCTACACTTGCTCGATATGAGCATGCTACTTTTAAGCATGCTTTTAAATAAGCATGCTTAAAGCAAGCACTCGGATACACATGCTAGTTCCTCTAACAGGCTGTCCCAGTGCAGTGGAAAAGATGGAACACCAAGTGGCTATCCGTACAGAAGTGAAAAAAAATAACTGTATTACTTGCAATTCAATGCATACGAAATCTTCTATTGAAAGAAAAAAAAAGGAGGAATAGGAATATTCATCAAAGTTTCAATTGTTGAGATAGAGTAAAGAACTTCCTGCGTTTCACTCTTAAAATAATATACTTTTAAGAAAAAAAAACAGTATTAAAACGAGTTTTGAAAAAAGTATATTTATTTTACAGTTTGAAGATATTAATTTTCATGAAACTCGTACAATCAAATAGGTCGGTTTTGAACGTGTAAAATAAAGTGATAAAAACTTTTTATGAGAAAAATGTATATTTTATTACCATGGGGTCCACTGGACCCCGTGTGACCACTACGAATTAATAAATTATTAATAAATTGTCTGTCGCATATTCGCCCAAATGCTCTTCGCATTTGGGCCGTAGACCGGTGTGAGGGAGAAATTCGACACTCCTCGGGCCCTTTGAGCCATAAATTAGATCCGGGAAAGTTCCTCATTGCCGCGGGGTCGAAGAGCGACCAGTACGTTCGAAAACCCCCGAGCGACCGGAACAGCTCGCAAATAAAGTTAATGCATTGTTTGTTTTCCCTTACAAATTGGTATAATTTTATTCATCCTAAACCCACCACGCAAGATTAATTTGGCGCGTAGTCCGTCGCGCAAAAACGGAACATTGTTTATTAGAATAGGTATTGCGGGAAACGACTTATTTCGATCCGTCCGTTAATTAACCTTTTCCGGAAAAGGTGTGCGACGGAACACAGACTCTAGTCTTTCTGACTGTCCCGTCGTTTGACGGAAAGGATCGGAAGCGTTGAACCCCGTCCGCGACGGTCCCTGCCACATGTGGTCCCTGCCGGGCCGTGTTAAGTGGGCGGTAAGGCTCGGCGTGGCACGGATCCGTGCCATTCATGGGGGGAAAGAAGGGTGAACGGCGCAGACATAGACTATATGTGTAGCACCAGCGGTTCTCCGGACGCACCAAGTAGTTGAAAAAGCAATTTTTTAAAACGCAGATATTTCAAAAATTACGCCAATTACAAAAAAATGACCCGAGTGTAATATGTAGGGAATTTAACTAACAAAATTATGGAACACAAAGAAGAAACATTAATTCAATATATCGAGAGATATCATTTATTTACTTGACAGTTTTTAAACAATTGCATGAAGAAAAAAAATATAATTTTATTTAAAAAGTAGAGAACTTCTTAAGCAATTTAAAAAAAGAAGCATTCGAAAATGTTAAATTTTCTATGTTTTACGATTTTTTTTTCCCCCCAACGTTCGCGCGGCTCTAGAGGGTGAACCGTGGGGTGGGGGTAAACTGTGTGAATCTTTTTTATAGAGAATTTTAAGCTCTACAATTTTGGATTTAAATTTTTTTCGATATCTCGCTTAGTTTTCGAGTTATTCTCGAATAACCCATTTTTATGGTATTTGTTATTGTTTTTCAACCATAACCCGTGGAGGAAAAACCGCGATACTTCACCCAGAGCTTTATAAGGTCAAATGACAACGTTAAACCAAAACGCAGGCTGGTTCTCAAAAAGTCGTATTTCAGAGCTTCGTTTACTGGACTACTAGTTTGGTTCGAGATACAAAGTCACTATGGTCCTATGTTATCTGTAGGGATACCCTATTCTCCACTCTCGCAAGGAATATTAGAATTTAAACTTGTTTGATTTCTTGACAGGCGACTGATGTATTATATGTAATATTTCTGTAGATAATTTTAAAAGGGGGTACCTCGATATTGGAATATTTTATATTCAATTTTATCATAACTGTATAAAAAAAAGTTTATTGATATCTCTCCCGATACTGGAAAAAACTCCAGGCCAACGAGCCAGATAACAGCATGCCGATACCATTGTAAAAAACGAGATCTTTTCTCTCCCGCATCTTAACTCGTTCGCTACCACCATGGGCATTTGTCCATACTACGTATCACATATAATATGTGACACGTGGTAGCGAACGTGTTAATCTGGTCGTCAGAGAGAACGTTGGAGGGAAGGGAAGATCACTTTAATAGAGCTGGTGCGTTACTGATCAGCTCGCTCGGTCAAATTTTGTCCATTCTTGTAGAAGATATTGCTGAACTATCCCTATACTGATGAGTGAACAATATATTATTTTCAGTAATGTATTCTATTTTTTAAAAAGGTTCGTGGAGAAGCGGTCTTGGTTTCAATGCCCTTATTCACGCACATAGACCAGACTTGGTCGAATGGTCGGAGTTACAACAGAACAAGAATATCGACAATTTAAATTATGCCTTCGACGTGGCCAACTCAGAACTGGGAATTCCACGATTATTGGATGCTGAAGACGTAGACACGGCAAGGCCGGACGAGAAATCCATCATAACTTACGTCGCGTCCTACTACCACACTTTCGCCAGAATGAAGAATGAGATTAAAAGTGGAAAAAGAATTGCAAATGTATGTACGGTATAGTATGTGAAAGTAAAATTTCAGATGTAAAAGAGGAAATTTCAGGAATGAGATGTACCTACACTGAGTGAGTTTTTAAATGGGTAATTTCAAAATCTGGTATGAAGAACTATGATCGTTCGGTTATGGCTAAAAATATATCTTAATAATTGTGAAGTATAATAATATATATTGAATTCATTGCTTATACGTTTAAAAATATGAAACACATACTGCAATTACTTTATCGTACCTATAGCCTTTATGAAAAAGTATTACTGCAGCGGTATTACAATAAACCACAGGCTAACATTTTTTTGAAACTAGTGCCGTTGTACTATTTCCGTTTTACATCAGTCAATAGTGATTCAGATACACCCGTTTTGAATGGCAGGATTTTATTCAGTCGATCGTAACTGACCGGTGCGAGCGGATCTTATTATTTTATCATGAAGATTAAATTTAATTGATCTTCGTGGTAAAACAATAACATCCAGTTGTGTCGTTCAATTATGATCATCTCAATAAAAATACCATCATCCAAAGCAGATTAATTAGAGTTCTCATTTCCACTTAAACGTTTACCACGGCCCGCGAGCTCGTGAATACCTTGTATGATTCTGTCACAGGGGATTACAGATATTTCAGTTATGAATTATGCAGGCAGCAATAATAATCTTTTATCGGAAAGGAGCACATGTCATAGTCTACCAGTAACATCAGAATTAGGGGGAGTATTAATGTTTAACGAAAAATCCATAATTGATAATTGAAAAACTATTATATTAAAAAAAACTAGCCTAGTCTATGAACATGCAATTTAAATTTGGCTTATTTGTGTACCTTACTTAATTATATTTCATTTAACCTCTATCTTACAAGGTTTTTTTGATTCATGATTAAAAGATGTATGCCTAATTTATACGAATCGCGGGATGTGTTTCAGATCATGAGTCAAATGATGGACGCCGACAAGATGAAAGTTCACTACGGAAAACTTACAAGCGAACTGCTCGAGTGGATAAAGTTTAAGATAACTGCTTTGGAAGATCGAAACTTTCCTAATTCCTTGGAAGGCATTCAAAAGGAATTATTGGGATTCAAACAGTATCGAACTGTGGAAAAGCCACCCAAGTACAAAGAACGATCAGATATTGAAGCATTGTATTTTCATATAAATACACAGTTGAAATCGCTCAATCAACCTGCGTTCACGCCTCAGGAGGGTCAATTCGTGCACGATATCGAGAGAAATTGGATCGAACTAGAACGCGCGGAACATCGGCGAGAAGTTGCGCTCAGGGCCGAATTGCTTCGTCAAGAGAGACTGGAGCAGCTCAACTACAAATTCGAACGAAAAAGTGTCTTGCGAGAAGGATATTTAAAGGAGATGATACAGGTGTTGTCCGATCCGAGATATGGGAGCAATCTGGCCCAGGTTGACGCTACTGTTAAAAAGCATGAGGCCATTAGTGCCGACATTCTAGCGAGAGAAGAGCGTTTCCACGATTTGACGAATATGAGCGACGAACTAGTCAGAGAAAACTATCACGGTTTGACAAGGGTTCGAGCTAGGGAGGAACAGGTTTTGCAAAGATGGAAAGAACTGTTGGCCCTTTTGGATCATCACAAGTTGAACTTAGCGAACCTTTGCTCCCTTATGAGCTTAATGAGAGAAATCGACACGACGCTCGCCACCATTCAGGAATTACAGCTTCACTTTCAAAGTACCGACGTTGGTCCTCATTTATTGGGTGTCGAGGATCTTTTGCAAAAGCATAGCTTGCAAGAGCTACAGGTAACAGCTTTAGGTGAAACACAGAGAAGACTTGGTAGGCAGGCCGCGCAGCACATGTCTCAATCTACGAAGGGCAATAAAGAGGTGGTGCCGTTGCTTCAGCAAAAGATGGAACGATTAAATTCGACTTACGATGAGCTCGTGGAAAATAGTAAAGAACGTAAGATTCGCCTCGAAGATGCAAGAAACTTCTTTCACTTTCTACAAGACCACGAAGATGAGGAGTCGTGGTTGGTTGAAAGGCAGCGTATTTGCAAGGCCGGCATTTCGGCCAAGGATCTTCGTGCTGTTATGTCTTTACAACAAAAGCATAAAGTCCTACAAGATGAGGTCAAAGTAAGAAGGCCGAAGTCTGAACAGCTCTGCGATGCTGGAAGACGACTGATAGATGACAGACATCCATCATCGTTGGAGATTCAAAACCGTATTGACTCTTTACTCGAGCATTGGAAAGTACTAGAAGAGCTGGCAGCGCTGAGAAAGAAGCAGCTCAATGACGCGGCGGAGGCATTTCAGTTCTATGCGGATGCCAATGAAGCGGACTCGTGGTTGAATGAAAAAATGGCGCTTGTAGCGTCCGAAGATTATGGAGTAGATGAACCTAGTGCTCAGGCACTCCTACAACGACACAAAGATTTACAAGGAGAATTAAATGCCTATAAAGGAGACGTACAGTCATTGAACGTACAGGCGGAAAGGCTGATTCGATCTGGAATTTCGACGCTGGAACTATCAGCAGATCCGGAACCCGTTGCAGAATTAGAGCAAGAGGAATGGGGTAAGAGTCAACGATGCATTATACAACGCGTAAATTTAAGCAAACTGAAATAACTGGAGATCAGCGTTAGCCAATAACGATCGATCGGACTATATAACCCTGTCCCTCTAGGTGGAATGGCAGCTCTTCGTTGAGTATGGCCGAGCACGACTGGAGACAGTCAAAAAATACCTAAGATACCGACATCCGAACTGAATTACTTTAGAACTACTGACAGCTGTACCATATCAAATTGTATGTCGGTACCTTAAGTATTTTTTGACCGTCCTCGGCCGTGCTCGGCCATAATCGACCAAGGGTCGCCATTCAATCTAGGGATTCAGGGTTATAGAGTTCGGGCGATTGCTATTGGCTAACGCTGATTCTTGCCAATTTGAGTTAACCACGTCTATCTGAGCGCAGCTTAAATTTAAATGCTGTGTATTATCGCAGTTGTATATTAATTAGTCATTATATACATATACAGGGTGATGACTTGGACTTGCGACATAGCAAATATAATGTAGATGATTTTGTAGAAATATAGACAATCAGCGTCATCGTTAATTGATCGTGGTGGGTAGGAGAGGTTAATCGGGATCGGCAAGTGCCAGTGATGAAACTCTGTAATCAAGTAGGTACGCCTGATTCTTATCAGATTTCACTCTAGTTCTGGTTAGAATCAGGCGTACCTTCCTAATTATAGAGTTTCATCACAGGTAGTTACCGATCCTGCTTAATCCAATCCATGACCAATCAACGATGATGCTCATCCGTTTTGTAACTCTTTTCAATTACGACATTAACCTTCATTCGAGAGATAATATTCTAAAACTTCAATCCCTTACTCATAATCAGTTTTCTTCGCCACGGTTTACTAACTTCATTAAATATTCGTGGTACAAGAGTGGATATGTAGACACGAGACCACCTGAATTTGAACATCCTGTAGAATTTTGTTATGCACAGGACTCGGAACCACAATACCACATATGTGGCGATATTGCCGTTATTACATGTGCTTGGTGTAAGAAACAAGTTTGTATGAAACATTTTTTCACGGAATACCATTATTGTCATAATTATGAGCCATAGAAAGTTGAACTTTATTAAATGAAAGAAAAGTGGCATTAAAATACATAGAAATAATAACCCCCGACCTATCCCGTCACTACCATTGGTAGCCCGCTCAGACATAAAAGTTAGAAATTTGCAAAACTGTGTAGGAGGGAAATATATTTTATCGTACATGGTTGAATTTGCAATAAAATTTCCTACATTTTTGTCCATATGACTAAAAATAATACGTTTTTTCAAAATCTGTTTAGGGCATTTTATTACACTAAAAAAACCAAACAAAACGTACATTGAAAGTTTTCATCTATCTCGCTTCGTTTCGGAGATAGCTCGAAGAGGGTGAAAGTTCAGGGGTCCATTTCACCCCATTAAACTAAAATTGGGCAGCTATAAAAAAAATAGGGGTCTCTTATTTTTCGATAAACGTTAAATTTACGAAGTTTCATCAAGATCGGAAGCGGCGGCCTCGGACGGTTTCCTTGTCAGTACTCTGTAACAATAGTAATAAGTATTCATATAAAGCAAAACAAAACAGAAAGAAGGAAACGAATAAATCAATAAATCATGTTCATAGTGTCAAAGTTGCACCTTGGTGTCAAAGTAGCCCCGTTTGACGGTACCAAATTTCGAAGACAAGGATGAATGAAAAATAATACTAAAATCTTCAAAAACGGAAAAAAAATGTTGACGTGTACCGTATGTATCATGCCAAATTAAACAAGCAGAATTACCGACATTGCCGAAACTTTACCGACGGTCAAGAATTTTATAGTTAGAGTTGGCTTGAGAAGAGTGCGCTGTGTGTGCTGCGTGAGAGCGAAAAGTGTCAAACGTCTGATTTCCCGATAGCTGTCAATTCGGAAAATCGAAGTATTGAATAATAGACGAAACACTTCGATCTATTGAATTAACAGCTATCGGGAAATCAGACGTTTGACACTTTTCGCTCTCACGCAGCACACACAGCGCACTCTTCTCAAGCCAACTCTAACTATAAAATTCTTGACCGTCGGTAAAGTTTCGGCAATGTCGGTATATCTGCTTGTTTAATTTGGCATGATACATACGGTACATGAAAAACGGCAACATGCTTATATTCCAATTAATTTCTATCTTTCAGAATTTTTAAAGAATCTTCATAGGACTAAAAAAGTTCGACTTTGGTTGACCAGTGTTATTATCGGGCACACTGAAAAAAAAGAGTCGCTCTGATTACTAATCTTCCCTTCTGGCTGCTGAAGCGGTAATGTAGTTTCAAGTGACTGCAGCGCCATCATTAAGCTGATGGATAGTAACCGAACTAGACTATCCATACAATCGGCCATGTTATATCGCACTTACTGACAAGGAAACCGTCCCACGTGCACCTCGCCGAATTCGTTCATTCTGATATATGTTATTCTACATCAAAATCTAAGAGATACGTACTTTTTTTATCGGCGGAAAAACATTTTTTTTCACTCAGTGCCAAATACTCGGTTTTACGGGCGTCCTCGACGCACGTGAAATGACGTTTCACGCACCAATTTGTGAAAGGTTGCACAGTGCGTGAAATAACCTGTGCAGTGCGTGAAATAAAAGTGGCACACTCGAGATGATATCACTGCGATTATTACTTGAAGTTGGCACAGTCAGTGTGTCCAACGCCACGCCACGCATGCGCAGCACAACTGTTCACAGCTGAAGCAAAGCCGGTAAAAGTGAGGTTATGAGAACAAAAGTCTAGCAATAAGTGTGATACGTAACGATGGTAAAGATTTAAAGAATGTGGACTACATTATTATTCCTCAAACCCCTAAGCAAGAGGACTATATTATTCTTGAAATGCCAAACGAAGGCGATGATGACAATGGTAAGGTTACTGTAATAACGAGACTTTACTTTAATATAACATACATCCGAGCCCCAAAAAGTGTGATAAAATTGCCGAAAATAAAGAAAACGATGGTGCTCACAACGAGTCTCTAAACGATAAAAATATTGAAATTCCAGAAGATTCAAAAAATGTTGACAACATTATTATTCCTCAAATACTAAACCAAGAGGACTATATTATTCCTGAAACGCCAAATGAAGGCGACGATGACAATGGTAAGGTTACTTTAATAAAGTTACTTTACTTTAATATAACATACATCCGAGCCCCAACGAGTGTGCTAAAATTGCCAAGAATAAAGAAAACGATGGTGCTCACGACGAGTCTCTAACCGATAAAAATGTTGAAATTCCAGAAAATATTGAACGACTAATTGAGGAAACAGCCAACTGTCTGATACCTAAAGACTCAAAGAGAGAATCTTTACAATAATACACATACAAAATTTATCAAGTGGACAGAGGAAAGAAAAATTAATATTGCAAGTGTCAAAACTGACAATGCTCGTTTTGAAAAGGTCCTTCTCGGATATCTGCATTATCTAAGTAGATATGTGGTTCCACCATCGTTATGGTCTACTTATTCAATGTTAAAAACAACACTAAATGCTTACAATGACACTGATATAAGTAAATACTCAAATTTGAAGTCTCTCCTCAAACGAAAAATGAAAGGTTACGTTCCGAAAGTTTCAAGTGTATTCTCCAATGATGAACTTAAACGATTTTACACACAAGCCTCTGATGATAAGTAGTTAGTCGTAAAGGTAAGGAAATAAAAAATTTTTGAAATAAGAAAATATTTCGTAAAATGCTTACAATTAATTTGTTTTTTTAATTCTTATTAATAGGTTGGAATGATTTTTGGAATGTGTGGAGCCTGTAGAAGGTATGAACTACATAACATCAAAGTGAACGATCTGCAAAAGCATGATTCATCTTTTTTGGTCCAACTCGGTATAACTGAAGAGAATGACAAGAAAAAGATAGTCTTAAAATAATTAGACATGTCAATTTGCTGTTACTGGAGAATTTTACAGAACCGTTCAAAAATACATTGATTTACGGCCTGCACATTTAAAATCCGAAAATTTTGTATCAGATATCAAAATGGATGTTGCTCATGTGCAAACATTGGAATTAACACGATTGGTGGGTGGCCAAAGGAAATTGCTACGTTCCTCAAACTTCCACATCCAGAGAAGTACACAGGTCACGCCTTTCGTCGTTCGTCTGCAACTACGTACGTGAATTCAGGTGCTGATATCACAAGTTTAAAACGACGTGGAGCTTGGAAAAGCACGACAGTAGCTGAACATTATGTCGCAGAATGTAATTCTCGAAAAAGAAAAGTCTGTCAACAAATTCAAGATACTATATTATCCACGAAAACGACTACAACCAGAAAAAAAAGGCAAACAGTAATAAATGAACCTGTTCCATCTACATCATCCTATGAAAACGCAAGCTCTTCTACTCCTCGTGATTCTTTGAGCAGTAGCAGTGGAATAACGTTGAATATCACTAATTGCTCTAATTTCCACATTATAATTAATGATAGAAAAATTGAAATGAAAGGAAAATAATCAAAAAACGTATCCATATTTTTGTTGAAAAATGTACCAAATACTTATATGCCAAATACTTATGCGCCAAATACTTATTTGCCAAATACTTATGTGCAAAATACTTATATATTTGTTTAAAAATGGGCATATAAAAATGTATATACAGGGTGTTCGGAAAAAACACCGACACAGAAATAGGGGTGATAGGTTACGTCATTACAAGTATTTTGATATAAGGGACCTATACCCGCAAGCGCCCCCTTCTGGAGATATCAACTTTTCAAGTTTATAACGACCAAGGTTGATCAAAGTAGAATAATAAGAAACGTATCAAGATGGTAACGAGATACAAAAACAATGTACTACAGCAAATGCTCAAAATGACGGCCACCCATGTCCATGCAACATCGGAAACGATTCTGGATAGATGTGCCACTGCGCAAACTGCTTGCGGAAAGGATAACCGCTTGGCTCAAGTCCTTGTACTTTTCGAAGATGATGCGAATACAAGGAGTTTTCATTTGTTTTTCAATTGTACAGGTAGACAAAAAACTCAATATTATTCTACTTTGATCAACCTCGGTCGTTATAAACTTGAAAAGTTGATATTTCTAGAAGGGGGCGCTTGCGGGTATAGGTCCCTTATATCAAAATACTTGTAATGACGTAACCTATCACCCCTATTTCTGTGTCGGTGTTTTTTCCGAACACCCTGTATATATATATTTGTATAGTTTATAAAAAACATTTGATATTTTTTTGTAAGGATGGGGGGCTCCGCCCCCCCCCCCCCGAACGCCCCGCCCCGAACAACATCCCACACGAACCCTGTCAACCTCGTATTTGACACTGAGTGACAAAAAATAGAATTCGTCATTCGGGCGTTCGCACCGTTTTTAACTCGTGTAGTTGCCGCACGAGCGAAGCGACGTGCGGCAAACTTCACACTCGTTAAAAACGGCGCTTCATGCTCTCATAACGAAAATAACTATCTAGGGGGTGAAATTAACCTTCAAAATCGACAGCTCCTAGGAATGATTTCTGGTTTTCGCATACTTGCAATTGATCTTTTGAAATGAAACCAAGTGAATAATAGTCTACATAAAAAATGATGAAAAATGTAATGTATTACATTTCGTGAGGGTGGGGAATTAATAAAAAAAATTGCAATAGTTTTTACGGTCATTTTGTTAATTTCAACCCTTATAATTTGTTAATTAATTACCCTCACGAAATGTAAGAAATTGCATTTTTCATCATTCTTTATGTAGATTATTATACACTTGGTTTCCATTTCAAAATATCAATTGCAAGTATGTGAAAACCAGAAATCACCCCTAGGAGCTGTCAACTTTGAGGGTCAATTTCACCTCCGAGAAATGTTTTTCCGCCGATAAAAAAAACACGTATCTTAGATTTTGATGTAGAATAACATCAAAATGAACGAAATCGGCGAGGTACACCTGGGACTCGGGATTCGATCCGATTTCGGCTATTTCTAATTTAGTTTAGTTGCCTTGCACCAGTTGAGCAATTGTCAGACGTAGGGAAAATAGGTCACGGAGTTCATTTCGTTAAAGTTGACAACTCGCTATTAGTTATCCCTTACAGAAAGAAACTACTAGTGCGCACTACTGGTACAAGCAGTGCTACCTATTGGCTGCAGAAGTGCTCACTACTGACTCTATAAGTGCACACTATTGTACCCCAGATAGCACCAAAAGCACATTTCCAGCTT
Source organism: Xiphydria camelus (assembly GCA_963678675.1). Lineage (NCBI taxonomy): Eukaryota > Metazoa > Arthropoda > Insecta > Hymenoptera > Xiphydriidae > Xiphydria > Xiphydria camelus. The sequence continues at coordinate 12,725,682 of OY783192.1, read as the reverse complement.
GGCGGTAAGAAAATCGTGAAAATAGACACAATAATGATAGAAAATACTAAATGGTTACTATTAACAGGAAAAAAGTGTCGTATTTTCTAACAAGATTAGCACCTTACAAAAGAGAAGTGGGTAGCTGAATTTTAAATTATTTATTTTACGTTCTACGTTGGATATAAAAAAGTATGCACCGGAAGTATACAGGAAAAAGATAATAGTTTGTAGCTATTTTCAAGCAACTGTAACAGGAAATGATAGACAGTTTCTCTAGCAAGTAATGGAAGTATCAATAATGCTCGAAATCGACGAGATTTAAAAGGAGGTTCTTATATACGATCATTTTACGTACTATAATACATTAGAGGCGCAACAAAGCGCGTATCGAAAGTATACGATAAAAGGATGACATTTTGTAGCTACATTCAAACTACTGTAGCAGGAAATAATAGACGATACTGTTGTGGCGGTCTATCACCACCAGGCGCTGCTTTCTCACAAGTGGTCGAGCACGACTCGCTACTGCTCGGCACTCATGGAAGATAACAGGGCGTTTAACCCGGCATTGGTCGCTATATGAGCATTTTGCTCACGTTTATACGCGACCGCCGCACAGTGTGAAACTACTTCTAGCGACCAATGCCGGGTTAAGGCAGGAGTCGGCCTAGCCTTACTGACGCGTCCACAGGCTGACCTTCGGGCCAAGACAGGAAAATGATACTGATTACTTGCCGACTAGATACTACAAATACGGGTCTATACGATGCTACGCTGCGAGGCTACAGTGTAAGAACGTTTTGAGCACGTCTATTTTTAGTGAGCATTTAGCGCGATAATGTTATGCTCATATGCTATCTGGGTTGGTAGTATGCACTACCCACACAACATACTACGTATATCAGACGTATATTTTACGTTAATACAGATATGATTATAATAAATTGTGCAATTGATTCCCCCATAATTATCATTTAATTCTACTTAATAATTAAAAATAATATTTCTTTACGTCAATTACACCTAAAACTCAATTTTTCTAATTTTTTACGGGGAAATTTTTTTACTGTAGAAGAGGAATTAGCACTAAACAAATAGAAATCAGAAAAAACGATTGAGACACCCCTAAATATTGAGTGAGAATGTGCACCCGGCGACATATTCAAAGTTACATTAAATACTAACGTTTTTTAAGTGTCCGCCAAAAGAATTAATTGAAAAGGCTTTTTTTTTGAGTCAGTCTAATACTTATGTATCTGGTACGTACATACGTACATATTATACAAGTTTACGTAGAATATACATATAGATAATCTACGTAAGTGTGTTGTGTGGGTATTACACCAGTACTACGTACTTTCAATAGGCACTTCTATATTCAAGTAGTTAGACTATTACCTAATAAACAAGGTTACATGAAATAAATATTGAAAAATGGTGGAAATATGTGGTTTTAAATGTGTTTCAAAGCGACGTATTTTTGAAGTGTAACTTCTTTGCTAAGGGTAGTGAAATCGCGTGAGGTGGAATGAAAATATCGTCACGCGAAATACACACCCCAGCGCTCTCGACCGTGCGTAGCACGGTCGCTACAGTCATACATTTATGTTACTGCAACGGCGAGGCGGGAGATATGTTTCGGCGAACGTGGGTTTCGAATGCGTTCGCAGTCCCGCACCTTTCCCTCAAAACAACCTCACAATGTATCTAAGTAATTGTACCTACCTGTGGGTGCGAAAAATCGAAATCTCTGGAGTTGATCGCCGATCCACCCTATCCTATATATTTTTTCACGCTGATTACGAAAATCATGGTCATTAGGTCGATATCGCAAATTAAATATAAGGTATGGGCGATTTTGTGTAGCAAAAAAATCATTTTCTCACGAAAAAAAAACAGAACGCGTGGCCACCACGCGCGGAAGAAGTGAAACTTCGATACTGATGGGTAGAAAAGAAAACTAAACAAGTAATCAGCAATAGTAATATACCATGGCATTTTTATTATTTGCCATGATATTAGATACTATTGTTTTTAAAACCATATCTGAACTACATTATCTCGAAATGTCATGGTATTACTATTGCTGATTACTTGTACCTATCAGTATTGAAGTTTCGCTTCTTCCGCTCGTGGCGGCCATGCGTTTCTTTTTTAGATTGAGAATGTCCGGGGGCATAACGTATATTTGTCTTATATATTTATGTTAAATGAACGGTTTATTAAATGGTTTAAAAACGTCTACAAATTTCATCTTTCGTAACCGCTTTGAAACATATTTACAACCACACGTTTCCACCATTTCAATGTTTGAACGTTTATTTCACGTATCCTTGTTTATTACGTAATAACTTCGAAACGTGTTTATAACAACACGTTTCTACCATTTATCAACATTTATTTAACCCTCTATTGCATGAATTTATTGACATTTTTTTTGCTTGGAAAAAATTACAAAGCTACTTTTTGCATTATTTGTTGATAGACAGTGACATTATGTGATAATTTCACCAAAAAAGTGTGATTTAGGGGTAATTTTTGTTTGGGACCAATTGGGAACAACATGCACAGAAACAAGTTTTATTTTAAAATAAACTGAACAAAACAGTTACTTTTAGAGTGAAAACATAAGTGTATCTTACATTTTTTGCATTTTACCCTAGATTTCCCTTTGGCTCATTCCACGGTGACGGGTGTTACATTTTCACTCATTCAATTTGGTATAAATCATAAGCTAAATATATTAGTGTAGTCGCTTTTAGGTAATTAAATAAATTTCAATGAAGTTTACATTTGACAAAAATGAATAATTTATAAAATGAAGTTTAATAATAGTAAATATAATTTTTAATGCTGTGACAGGTGTTACTTCCTCATAAGGTATACTGGGGTTCTTGCCTAGTAAATACAAAAGTTTAGGTCTACTGTGCTGTTTTGTTTACAAAATGCAGTATGTTATTAAAAACCAATATGTAACAATTTTGTTTTCATAGAAAAATTACACAATCAGCAATAATTAATTGTGTTAAATTACAGTTAAATATGTGACGGGTGTTACAGAGGAATGTGACGGGTGTTACGAGTGAAGAAATTATATACCTAGAAAAATTAAACTTTTATTCACTTTTATATAGCAAATGATATAAAATTATAGTTATTAATGCATTATTTTTCAAACACAGTACATAGGCATTCTGTACAAGTTTATTTTCGCACTCCTCCTCGTTTCGGCTCGTGCTTGGGACAGGAAGTTGATGAATTGGGTTGAGTGATTGTATTCTCAGTATCCAGAGTACACCAAAATACTTAGCACTGAATGTCCAAGCACTTGCACAAGGCAAGAACCGACGTTGCCGAATCAAAATGGCGGAAAACAGTGTTGCCATGTATCAGCATGTTCAAACTACTATTTTGAGAATATGAAATTGAATGTATGAAACATAATTTTTACCATCTTTTTTGCTAAAATTTGTGAATTTTATTGCCGATATCTTAAAATAGGATAGTTTTGCTATCCAAATATGACAGTTATAAAACTTAATTACACTTTTCACTTTTTTAATTTTATTCGCGATTAGCGTGGAATGAGCCCTTTGCATCTCAATTTTTTGCAACGTTCTCTAGCTTCAGTCCATTCAGGCCAGTGCGAAAATTGATCAGTTTGGACATAAAATTCTGATTCGCAACTTCTCGCGACATCTACCGAACTGCGGCTGCATCAATACTTTATACAACGTTCCTGGGAGGGAACACCATGCGTGACACAAACGAATCACGCATAGGCAGCCCTGCATAAAAGTTTGTGTTCCCATATGGGAACAATATGCAATAGAGGGTTAACATCATCTTGTTTATAGTTTATACGTATACGAAATGTTTTTCACTATACGTATAGAAAATGTGTAGTAAACTTATACTTGAAACGCGTGTTTTAAATCACGTTCAAGAAATGTTTGGTATCAAAACGTTTATTTGATATTAGTTAACGAAAATTCACCACATTTACGTGTGTTAAACGTTTAGTTCGCATAACCTTGTTTATTGGGTAGAGTGCACTACTATCACTATTTATACTAATAGTGCGCACTTTTCATTTAAACTGCTAGTGCAGTAATGTTAACTGTTGATGATTACTACTGTCATTACTGAAATTTGTTTTGCTATTTATGTGAACTAATAGTGGAAACTAATGCAGTAATGAACACTTCAAATGCTATTTTTGACTGCTAACAGTTTTGAAACTACTAGCAGCATATTATAACGAATTTTTGGTATTAATAAAACTTGTATTGTAGTGATATACTAAAACGATACTTGTAATATGTTTAAAGGTTATATTATAAATTACGCTACTATGTTTCAAACTTTTTTAAAACAGCTGACCCTTTGGACCTTAACGATAACTCTTGACTGTTAAAGCACAGACGTGTTAGAAATGGCATAATTTGGAAAGAAAGGAACGTAAAAACATAAATACAATTTATACATTTTTAGGAAAGTATTTATTAATATACAATCTGAAAATAGTCTAAAAGTGGAATATAAGGTATCTGTAGATGACTAAAAGATGACCTAGCTGGGCCGTTTTTTTACTGCTACAATTTAATCACTAACTATTCTATCTATGGTCTATGGTGGTCTATTCTCACTGTAGTTAGTAGATCCAACCGGTGATGTCAACTAGTAATGCTAACTAGTAGTGATCATTACTGTCGAAATTACGATTGGCTAATAATGCAGTAGTGTTTTTTTTCCTGTAAGGGTAATGACACACATTCGTGAAAGGTTTATTCTAATTGTCCTAAGGTTCAAATCGGTGGAACTCAGTCATGGGACAAGATAGATGTCTGCAATTTTGCATGCTTCTAGTTCTATCACTTAGTTGCATTACGTGTTTTTTTCGAAACTTTTTAGTCGATCAAAACAAAGTTATAGTTAAAATTATAAAGTAGTGTAAAAGAATCTTTTGCTCCAGCAGGTGAGGCAAAATGGTCCCCTATATAAAACAAATGGGAAAACTGATTTTTACATGTTATTCACAACATTGCTGGGTGATGAGCTTACAGTACAGTTAAATAATACAATGAAATAGACAGAGCGCTTACCTTACATCAGGGTACCGAGAAATGAATTTTATTTAATTGTTGACCGACGAAGATGTTTTATTAGGTACTACTACATGAGTTAGTCGAGAACTATACTAGGAGTACGTGGTCGTACCGGTCCGGTAGTTTTCATCATTATTGACGCCAAAATCACGGGGGATTATTTTACCTCGAGGGATCGTCTTGCCCCGGTCTCCACTATATCTTTGTTTTCAAATTATTGTCCTAGAGTTTTACAAAGAATTTATAATTCAAGAGAATCTCGGTGGGCTTGGTACGCTCGATATATACCAACTCATCTATGTATTATCGTAGGTAAAGAAGTGCGATTGGTCCCGCAAGACGAATGGGTGGATGAAGTCGTGGAACGATTGGAACAGAGAACCGTCCTTGAAGATAGAACAGTTCCGCAAGTCAAGAGCCTCTATCCATTTAGCGGACAAGGAATGCACATGGCTAAAGGAGAGATAATGTTTCTCCTAAATAAAACCAATCCTGACTGGTGGAGCGTGAGAAAAGCCGACGGCACGGATGGCTTTGTACCTGCTAATTACGTTCGTCAGATCGAACCGAAAGTAATTCAGGTTCAAGTAAAAAGGCCTGAGAAGGTCAAAGCCACACAGCGTGTTAAGAAAACGAAGATGGTGAAGCAGGTAGTGCCAGTAAGAAGAGTCAAATCTATAAATTCGACGGTCAAGCCGATCAAGCGAAAAGCCGTGAGCGATAGCGATAGTGTAGAAAAGCGGCAAAAAAGGCTCAATGATATTTATAATCATCTTCAAGATTTAGCATTGAAACGCCATGCTTTGTTGGAAGATGCCATAAGGCTTTATGGCTTTTATCGCGAATGCGATGATTTTGAAAAGTGGATTAAAGATAAGGAGAAGATGTTAAGGGCCGACGATTCCGGAGATAATGTCGAAACTGCTAAGAGAAAGTACGAAAAATTCTTGACGGATCTTTCTGCGTCTGGTAAGCGAGTCGAGGCCATTGACACTGCCGTCGAAGATTTCGTTTCACAAGGCCACGGCCAATTGGATAAAGTTAAAGCGAGGCAAAGACATATCCATCAACTGTGGGATCATTTGAACTGGTTAAAGGCGCAGAAAGAAAAGAGCTTAGAAGGAGCTTCAAGTGTCGAGTTGTTCAATAGAACGTGCGACGAAGCTCATGATTGGATGCTAGAAAAAATGACTCAGCTAGATACTGCAGAAATTGGCCCTGATTTAAAAACTGTTCAGGCATTGCAAAGAAGACATCAGCATTTGGAAAGGGAATTGGCTCCGGTCGAAGAGAAGGTACTTTAACTGTTAATTATTTAATAATCGGTAGGGTGGAATTCCAAAACATGACAATTTTCAAACTTTTTATTTCATAAGAGGGTAAAAGAATCTGTATATTTTGCGAATTTAGATTTTATAATGACACTCTTAATAACTCGCCAAACTCGTGACTAGAAATGCTAAAGCGGTAATTGAACAAGAGCCTAACAAGAACTTTATATATGCGTGTATATTTATTCTCATTCACTTATGTCCGCCTTGGCGTTGTTCTTTTCGAGCAATAATTGGCCCAGTGGGAGTAAGAAATTAGCTTCCTAAATATACACATGGGGGTATTATTGGGGGGGTATATAATTGGGGAATTATCGAGAGTGTACCGTATTTGCATTAAACAGTCTGAAAGTGCAAAAGAGGAGCGTTTCTATATGTTTCTCGTAGATATACATAATACATCTTTTAATAGACTAAAATGTGGTACCTTTACATGATTCAAATGTTTCAAATTCTAAATTTCTTTTAGACATTTTTTAGGGAATATGGACGATTTTTTTGCGATGGAATACCAGAATTTATCAAAAATATTTCAGAAATGTTCAGAAATAAAATGGGAGATTTTTAAAAATGTTTTCATTTCACAAAAGATACGGAATAAATTCGGATTTTGAGCAAAATTTGAAGGAAATAATGGATTTTACAAAACTGTCAGAGATTGAATATACATTATTGTTTAGATTTTACTAGTTTTTCAGAAAAATATTGTTACCAAAGCTATATTACTATTCTTTAAAATGCTTATACAACGAAAAAGCATCTAATTCAAGATTTTACACAAATATACTTCGAATACTTAATATTTTGTATATATATCCTTAATTTTTCGTAATTATTTTCGTAGAGAGAGAGTTATGCATATAAATATTTCCACCATGGAAAACCTTACCTTACCTTATTACCTTATTATAGTGGATATGCTAATATTTTAGCTGACTTATGTACTTTTGGTAGTTACTTTCGTAACTCATTTTTAAGTTAAAAATGATTTTCAAAAAAATAGCAGATATAAGGGTTATCACATTATAGAGTATGCTACCATTGAATTATCTTTTTTGTACGAGTACTTATGCGTGCGCTCTTTCTTACAATTCGAAGTGTTTAACTCAAAAGTGGGAGACTTCGCTTTAATTAATCATGTTATTTTAGGTGCGAAAGGTAAATCTTTTGGCCAATAGTGTGAAGAGCTCGTACCCCAACGAGCTGAGCAATGTAAATACCAGACAAAACGAAATACGTGCTTTATGGAATAAAGTACAGACGAAAGCCAAAGAACGAAGGTCTCGTTTGCAAGATGCGGTCGGTCAACAGATATTTATGAATAGTTCGAAGAATTTGATCAACTGGGCTTTGGATGTTCAGGATACGATGAAAGCGGAAGAACCGGTGCGAGATGTTACGACGGCGGAACAGTTAAAAAAGAAGCACGTCGAACTTGGAGAGGAAATAAAGACGCGTGAGGACGAGTGAGTACTTTTTCGCTCTGAAGAAGGCCCGGGAAGACATTCATAGTATTCCCTTTAAAGTATATACACGATAAAATAGTACATAGAATATTACGTTTCTGCTAATTCTACATTGTTATCATTGCTATTACAGTGCAAATACCAAACTAACTCTTCAGTCAATATTCGAGAATTCTATTAAATTTGTATTTCAAATCTTTGTAGTTCTTAACACAAAATCGCCAACTCTGCCCATATACTTGTTATTTAAATAATTCTACGTCGATTTATAGCTTCGTTTAAAAAAATGTATGATCTCAATCTTGAGATTTGAAGCTTCAAAGATGTTTATACACTTGTTTAATCTGTCAGCACACGCGTCAGTTTCCCAGCGTACGAGTATAATAGGCGCGTGATGAGAGTTTCTCTTACCGAGGTGCGCGCGCGTATTCATGTTGTCTAATGTTCGGAAATCAATTAATAAGTGAATGCACAATCGAGTAAATATACTATAAATCACGCGAATATATTATATTCATATATTTTATTTATTAAAAATACAAGTTATTATATGAATGACATACATGAGTACGCCTGTGTGCACAACGTATGTAGCTGTGGACCGAAGATAAGCGAACGTCAGCGAACGATGCCGAATGTAAATTTTCTTCCAGCCGAATGTATGCGCGTGATGAGAGAAACTCTCACGGCGCAACACGAGGTTCGGAGTAATAATTAATATCTTTTTCTAAAATTATCAAACTGGCACATACCTATCAAAATAACAAAGTAGAATAAATTTCATAAAGATAGACAAAATGTTGTCTATTCATGCCATTAAAAATTAACGAATATCACTTTCAAAATTAGCGTGAGCAAAATGCTCATAGCGTGCGTGCTGATGGGTTAATGATCAAATCTCTCTATTCTATAAAATAGTTTTTCGGATCGACGACCGACCGACCGACCCGAAATTCCTCCCCGCCAATCGCCTACCGGGGCGTCCCTCCGCCAATCGCGTCCCCCCACCACGCGTCGGCCGCCAATGGGATGCAGTATGCTATCGATCATCTATCGGTGCGTTGCAAGCCAGTCGAGCAGAGGCCCGTCTACTCGTTTGGTCGGCGTTTTGTCGAATTCGAGCGACGCAAAGCGTCGCGAGATAAGTCTGTTGACCGACAGCCGTCCCCTACAAACTTGGCGGAGCGCCGCGATAGCGGCGCGGGGGCGATAGCCCCCCGGAGGTTGGCGAGCGAAGCGAACAGGGGGCGGATGCCGCCTAGTATATATGTATATTTGTTTCAAATTAGAGGTAGAAATATAGGATATGAAACTTTATAGAGGTGAATTCTAGATTTGAATATATTCCAAACTTAACCCCTTCTCTACCAGGGTATCCACATATGGATATTTTCAGGTATAGAAATATCCATATGTGGATACCCTGGTAGAGAAGGGGTTAAGAATACTTTATGTGTATGAACTGTAAAGAATATAAAACTAAATATTTCCGCTTACATGAAAAGATATTTTGGATTAAATTAGAATATATAATTGCATAATAAAGGACACACTGAGCTACAGTTTATCTTGATGGCATCGGCAAAAGTGGCTTAATTGGATTTCTTGTTATCTTTAGCAGAGTTTACAAAAAGTTCAGTTGAGAAGCATAATAATATGTTAAATCGTTTTATTGTAATGGTCGGATAACACAGGACCATATAAGTAAATTTCTTTTCTGTATCTCGAACCGGACGAGGTAATTCTTGTAGATTTATATGTGCAAAAAACGAATCTGGCTCTCAAATTTGCGTACCACGTCAAATTTTGAGATACTTTAGGTTAAATGTACGAAAACAGGCAAATTTGGCCATTTTCACGGCTCTATTACAATGAGACTAAACATGTTTTCTTACATTGCACTTGCAGCATTTGAAAGTGTTGTTTTTTAACTTTCCAATCCATTACTTGATTGTTCCTAAACGATTTTATAAAGCTAAATTTCAGTACGATAAGTCAATCGTTTAGGTCCACCGCGCCACGCGCAACCACCGCAAGCTGCCTTCTCGAGAGCGGCGCTTCTCTTGTATATCAGTCACCAGAATCCGTCAGTTAGGGCAGACTGTGCACACATGAACTGAAACTTTCTCTCAGTGTCCCAAGAATTATGCCGTATTAGTACATCTTCTATCATTTCGATGGAAAGCCATATTCTATGAAGATTAGTATTAAAAAACTACAGAAGAAGAGGGGGAAAATACGATTAATACGGGGCCCAATGCCTTTAGCTACACGTCTACAGGCGTAGTAATTTATACGTATACTACTATGTACAAAAAAATTCATAACCTTAACACGTTGACTGCGATGAGAAGCAAGTGTGCTTCACAGACCTTTGATAAACCTGGGCCGTGAGAAGCATTGTTGCTTCTCAAGGTTTGATGAAATGTCAACGTGCGTGGTACAGCGATACTTTTTGGTTACAGTATAAGCTTATGGGGTATGTTTTTTGGTGGCCTGGAGAACTATTTCATGTATGTAGCCCATGTATTTGTCGTACCTATGCCGAGTAAAACAACACTGATTCTGGATGGAAATTTATTTGTTTTAGACTGTTATAAAAATAAGAAAAAGTTATTGTCTGAACGTTGTTATTTTAACGTTGTTGAAAACGTAGTCCTGAAGAAGCGAAAACAAACAAGTCCTAGACGCGATTATGCTTTGTTTACGTGAGAAGCAAGTGGGCACTACACGGCCCTCTAAAGTATAAATGCTTATTTGTGGGCCACGTGGTGCAAACGTGCTTCTCAAAAGTAATAATGCTAAAAAATACCAAAAACCGAAAAATGAGGATAAGATTGGGATAAAATCGATTTTAAATGTTATAGCAGACATTTTTAACTTATTTTTGAGTTTGGCCCAAGAAACTTTTCTTTTTTATATTATGGTGGCAGTCAACGTGTTAAATTTCTATAACTGATAAAAAATTGGCTTTTATACACTCAGATAATAAGCTAGTAAGTGAAGTGTCATTCTCGAAGCGACAGTTTCACAGTTGCATACATTTAGGGGCGTGGCGCGGTGGACCTAAACGATCGTCTTGTCGTACTGAAATTTAGCTTTGTAAAATGGTTTAGAAACAATTAAGTAATTTATTTGAAAGCTAAGAAAAAACACTCTAATGCTGCAAATGCAATTAAGAAAAAATATTTAGTTTCATTGTAATAGAGCCGTGAATGTGGCAAAAATCGCCCGTTTTCGTACACTTAATCTTAAGTATCTGAAGATCCTAACGTAGTACGCAAATTTGAGAGCTAGTTTCGTTTTTAGCGCACATAAATCTACAAGAATCACCTGGTCTGGTTCGAGATACAAAATCACTATGATCCTGTGATAATTACATATGAAGACCATACGGCAAAAACGATGAAAGTCACTTTCATTTCATCTGCTATAAAACTGTATTTCGCGTCGACTTTCAGCGTTTTTCTAGTGGGACGAGATTATTTGTTTCGTGAGTAACTTTTGAACAATCAGCGATATTGTCAAGCAGCCCGGGCCACTTGATTCTACTTTTTACACGCATATTTTTGGTACTAATATCTTATTATACCGTAAAAATTGACTTTCAGCGTTTTTGCCCTGTAGTCTTCAAATGCCTTCGAAATTTTGGACTTTGTTAGTTACCTACAAAAATTGTAGAGGGTGAATCTGATAGATCTTTTACGCTGAAAATGAATCTGGTTGCAAAATTTTCCCAGCATATCAGATTTTCGAGTAATTTGAGCTTAAATGGTTAAAAAATGGTTATTTTGACCAAGAGAAATTAATATCGTAGCGATATCGCACAGATATCGGGCACACGATATCCAATGTTTGTCCAATATCTAAAAATATTTACGCGATACCTATAGATATATCGCACGGATATACAAATAGGTAGTCACTGCCCAATACTGCCCTGCTAAGCAAAACGGCAATATCTCCTATGCTATCCTATTGGAGATAGGTACTGCCGTTTTGCTTAGCAGGGCAGAATATCAGACCACTATTCTGCCCTGCTAAGACAGGAAGTCGTATCTGCAAAAACATCGATTTTTGCTTTTTTGGCTATTTGAGCATATCTATCTGCTTTATTACTGTGCCAAGTGTGTGTAAGGCGTATCTGCAGCTCCTATATATCAGCTAAAAACAAAAATTGGATGCGTTTCTACGAGCACGGCATGAAGCAATTCAGAAAAACTGCTGTGTCCTATCTTGTAATGCGTTAAAGTGTAGATACGACTTCCTGTCTTAGCAGGGCAGTATTATTCAGGCATAAAATAGATATCTAGGAGATATTTTTGGAATATCTCAGGAATAGCTGTGAAATATGTACGATTATTTTACACATAATTTAATTAAAAATATTCTTACGTAGCACAATGCTTAAAGTAAAACGTGTATATTAGGGTTTAAAATTACTATGAAAACATTGTTGAGGATGACGAAAAAGAAATTCTGCTGAAGTTTCAGCTCTTAATATTAGTATTAACAACTGCCTCATCGCAATTTTCTTTTTCCCGTTTAAATAACATGGGAAAATTTCTTTTTGAACTTTCAATTTTTATAACTTGTTAACGGATTAGCGCATTCGAATGATCAAAACGTATTCTTGTAGGAAATCGGACGACCTACAAAAAAGGTATCTTATGAATTTTTGATAAATTTATCAGTTCGGAAGTTATTCGAGGTCAAAGTTGAACTGGTGGTCAATTTCACGGTGTTTTTTTTCATTTTTGACACGAAATAATTTTTTAACCTCTTTTTATTTCAGTTGTTTAAGATTTTTGTTTAATTATTTCCAAATATTCAAAGTTCAATAATTTCCCCAGAGTAATTATTATCAGAATTCATTATACATTCAGGGTGTAACAAAATAAGTGTAAAACATTTCAGGGGGTGATTCCTCATCGAAAAAGGGATAGGGTCTTTCATATAAAGAAACTTCATTTGAGCATCCCTTGTTAAGATACAGCACCTTAAAGGGGGTACATAAAATTTGTTTTACAATTTTTTTCACAAACACTAAAAAAGTTACAAAATTGAAATTAACGTGACATTTTCTACTATCAAAAAGACACTTAGCCAGTAACTTATTTGGTTTACCCCATGGTTGTAAGGGGTGGAAAACGCAGCCCCTAAAATTTTTTTCCAATGTAACTTTTTGTCTTATTATTTGTTTACCATTTAAAAATTTATTTCCAATAGCTTGTTTCATTCTAAACAAAAAATGTCTTGAATTTTTTGCCCAAAATTAACCAGTTCGCTGGGATAAATATAATCCCTTTATCTTAACAAGGGATGCTCAAATGAAGTTTCTTTATATGAAAGACCCTATCCCTTTTTCGATAAGGAATCACCCCCTGAAATGTTTTACACTTATTTTGTTACACTCTGTAATTCTGTTTTCTGCAAGCCATTTTTAGAAATGAATAATAATCCTCTTTATGATTTTTCATGGACGCAACATTTGTTAGTCAAAAATTAAAAATCAGATTAATTAAATTTTAATTTTTATGCGATTTAAAAAGGTAATTTTTTTCATTGATTTACTTTTCATGAAAAAGATAAATTTAAAACTTTTTCAGAATAACAAAATCTTGATTTTACATGAGTACCTACATGATTATATGCAGTGAAAATTATTCATTCTTATAATGATATGATCGATACGAATCGATTAAAAAATACAGATTTTATGAACTGTTATAGATTAAAAACATAATTTTTATCAATTAACTGGGAATTTCGAGAAAACTTCAATGTTTCATGAAAAGACATAGCATGTGTTCCAAGAACAGAAAGATTTAGTTTATTTTTGAACAATTAATTCGTGTCAAAAATGAAAAAAACCGTGAAATAGACCACCAGTACAAATTTGACCTCGAATAACTTCCCAACCAGTAGACTTATCAAAAAATCATAATATACCTTTTTTGTAGGTCGTCCGATTTCCTACGAGAATACGTTTTGATCATTTAAATACGCTGATCCATTAACAAGTTATAAAAATCGAAAGTTAAAAAAAACTTTCCATGTTATTTAAATGGGAAAAAGAAAATTGCGATGAGGCAGTTGTTAATATTAATATTAAGAGCTGAAACTTCAGCAGAATTTCTTTCTCGTCATCCTCAACAATGTTTTCATAGTAATTAAAAAAAAAGTTTTTTTGGCCCACCCTAGTGTATATCAACACCCCCCCCCCCCCCCTCACCTCCCAGGTGGAAACTACACCTTAGGAGGTAACTCTGCACCAATATAAAAACAATGTTCGGACGCCTGTATCTGCCCACGGAGAAAGGTGGATTACCGTACGTAGCGTACAGGGTCAATCGCCTAAGAGATAGGATTAGTATGTGACCTAAAGCGATTAATGTCGGTATATCTTATTGTTTCCCCCTTCTCGGGTGAAGTTTCTCTCTATGACGAGGACTGTCAGACTCATTATGAAGAGAAATTTAATCAAGGAGCGGGGAAAAACGGAATAGCCCGATATTAGTAACTTTAGGCCATACGCCGATCTTTAATCTCAGATCACTCACTCTGTATATCATTATGCTATGTACAACAATCCATTTTTCTCCAAACAGTTATAAGCATCCGAAAATGTTGTTCACATTGGTGCAGTTATTTCTTAAGGGGCGCTGTACATCTGGAACAAGGAAATGCAGGGTGAATTATGACTATTTGTTTGTAGTGGAAACAGTTTTTTTGTGGTACGTAAGGCAGTCTTGTTGAAAGCAGTTTTCGCGGTGCCTCGAATATCTTCATTGGTATTAATATGAAACAAAAAATAAAAAATTTTGTTCTCAACTACATTAAAAAAACTAGTCCTTGACGTAGTCGATTTTAATAACATTAATTTCTTGCATAATGGCGATAATTTGAATATAGACGTGTGATTTTGACTACATAAATCGTTCGTTCTTAATGTACAGAAAGTAAACTATGGCGTATATTATAAAAATTCTATATTAAAGACTAGATCATTCTATCGGGAATATCTATGCAAAATTTCAGTAAAATCGGTCCACTAATTACTGAGATATACCTATAGGGCACTGTTTTCAACGAGCTCCCTTACGTCCATGATTGTCATATCCTCAATTTGACTTATTTTTAAAAGAAACTTACAGAACTGTTAGATGAAAGTATATAGATTGAGATATGAATAATGAACTTTTCCTAACAAAAAATGTTTCTACCAAAAACAAACAGTCATAATTCACCTTACTTTTCCTTATTATAGATATACATACAATCCGTCCCTTTCAATACACGCCAGCGTAGCACATTGCATATCGATTGGCGCTATCAGATCCAAGATGGTTCCCTAAAATTCGGTGACAATACCGACAGCCCGGACTCGAACCAAATAGCAGGGACACGAACCAAATAGACGTTTCAGTCCGAAAAACATCGGTCATATCAATAGTGGTGAATGTGACAGACGCTCTGACAGCTAGCTTTATAATTGTTTGGATTTTTTGGTAATAATCAACATAGTGAACAGAAGCAGTGTCATTTTTCTCTGGTTGCTGGTGCATGAAAAGCAGGAAAGGAGACATCTGTATCTCGGAAGAAGTGCCATCAGATAAGTTACTTCCTAACTGACTGTCTTAACCTCATTTTCATCACTTATAAAGAACAAATATCTTTGTGGTTATTCTATTTTTTGTTTTCAGCGCCATACGAGAACGGGACGGATTGATGGAAATTTGATTTTTCTTCGCTGTCAAAAATCAACCTAGGTAGAAATGAATTCTCTAGAATTGCGGTACAATGCCACGGTATGAATATCAAGTTCTACCAACATGACATGCTTCGTCAAGGTCTGTATCAACTTTAGCGGTATATTGGGGGCACTGCACTAATCCTGTGGCACATTTTTCTATCTGGGAAAGCATATAATTATGGTAGTACAGCTGTACAGCGTTCCGATAATATACCGTCTTCCCGTACTGACAGTATACATGCATTTTTTACCTCCAATATGCCGGAATTAAAAATCTCTAGAACTCTGCGGTACAATGCGACGGAAGGGATATCAGGTTCTACCGACATGACATGCTTCGACAAGGTCTGTATCAAGGATAGTGCAGTGCCCCCAATATACCGCTAAAGTTGATACAGACCTTGTCAAAGCATGTCATGACGGTAGAACTTCATATTCATACCGTGGCATTGTACCGCAGAGTTCTAGAGATTTTTAATTCCGGCATATTGGAGGTAAAAAATGTATGTATACTGTCAGTACGGGAAGATGGTATATTATCGGAACGCTGTACAGCTGTACTACCATAATTATATGTTTTCCCAGATAGAAAAATGTGCCACAGGATTAGTGCAGTGCCCCCAATATACCGCTAAAGTTGATACAGACCTTGTCGAAGCATGTCATGACGGTAGAACCTGATATTCATACCGTGGCATTGTACCGCAATTCTAGAGAATTATTTTCTACCTAGGTTGATTTTTTTGACAGCGAAGAAAAATAAAATTTCCAAAAATCCGTCCCGTTCTCGTATGGCACTGAAGACAAAAAATAGAATAACCACAAAGATATTTGTTCTGTATAAGTGATGAAAATGAGGTTAAGACAGTCAGTTAGGAAGTAACTTATCTGATGGCACTTCTTCCGAGATACGGATGTCTCCTTTCGTGCTCTTCATGCACCAGCAACTAGAGAAAAATGACACTGCTTCCGTTCACTATCTTGATTATTAAAAAAAAAAATCCAAACGATTATCAAGCTAGCTGTCAGAGCGTCTGTCACATTCGCCACTATTGATATGACCGATGTTTTTCGGACTGAAACGTCTATTTGGTTCGTGTCCCTGCTATTTGGTTCGAGTCTGGGCTGTCGGTATTGTCACCGAATTTTAGGGAACCCTCTTGGATCCGATAGCACCTAACCGATATGCAATGTGCTACGCTGGCGTGTATTGAAAGGGACGAATTGTATACGTATAGCCCCCTAAGGGGCAAAGTATCCGCACCTTACGATACCTATAATATTATCAATCATATATTGATTTCATTGTAGCGAAGCCAATAACATCGATTGATACGATAGAGAAAATATTGTAGAACGGCAACAAGGCGGCATTAGGCGAATGATATAATACAGCAGTCAATAAGAAATTTATAATCCCATTAAACTTCTCAAATGCGAAGTAGTCACAACGATAATAATACGCGAATTGGTATATGTATGTATCAATACGATATCATCAACACAAAATAATTCTTAGAACACAGAATGTACTACACAGAAGTTTTCTGATGATATAAGAAAAACCTTAGAAAAAACCAGAACCTACTCAAATTATACAATAGCATACAAGATACGATAAATAAATGTGCCATAATTATATAGCAGGATCATGAAATATCCAGTTTGTATTAGTCGTCCGGATGCTCAAAAAAAATCATAAAATAGTATTACTCGTCCTTATAATATGGTACTTAAACACGGAAAACACGAAACTCGGAAAAACACGAAAAAGATACGGAAATGTCACGAGATTAATAGCTATCGAAAAAACGTAATAGCGACTGAAGAAGATAACACGCATGCTTTACGATCCGTTATATCGTCAGGACGGATGCGATAGACGGAGAGATAGTGATATTTTTCAGTGATTATTTAGTTAAGGCCTATTTTTTGAGAGAACGTTGTGGGGGGCGAAAGCCAGCGACGTTTTTGTGGTAGTGATTTTATAAAGAAAACTTGTATTATAAATCGTGGGGCGAACTTATTTTCTTTTCATATCGCTGCGTCTGGGACCCTGCATGCCTTGCGGCATTGCGTAATGAGCATTTTTAGGGGGGTCGAAGATTCATATTTTGAAGTGATTTTATAAAACAAGAAAACATATTGAAAATCATTGTCATAACCTCAATATACTGAAACGAAAATTGCTAGATCATTTTATTATGCCTAACAGCTCGCCAGACGCCTCAATTTGTAATTAAAAAAATGGATTTTTGAAGTCATAGTATAAAGTCTGGCTTTTTTAACACAAATAGATTACTTAACCTTTCAGTAGTCGCTAGAGATTCTGAAACACCAGTGGTCGCTGCGGACTCTGAGTCCGCAATATAAAAAACTGTAATTTTCAGTCACGGATGCCATTTATTTAAATGAAACTCTATAAAAAATCAAAACATTTCATTAAAGACAAGATTTATAAGGAGAAATGCTTTCAATATTGGTAGCGACATCGTAAGTCTAAATATTTCGCTCCCGGTACCATTCGTTCTCCAGAGATCTTCAGCATTCAGATAATTACTTTTTTAATACTCCAGCTAAGTATAACAGCCCTTCAACTCCGTAACAGCGATGGTTCTAGCATCCCTTTCACGAAAATATTTATCACTCATATAAAATAAACGAAGAATTTGAAGTAACGTCACTGGTCGCCGCGGACTCTCAGTCCGCAATCCGGAATTATTCGTCAAAGCGCTAAACTATTCACCTACTCGGTCAATCATGCACTAACAGATGCTGTTACCTGAAGGTACTGAGAAGCACGATACTTAGAGGGGGAAGCTGATGAAATTATCGTCCAATAACAATCGGTGCGGAGCGAGAGTCCGCTAGCGACTACTGGAGGGTTAATTCTAAGCCCCCCTCTAAAATGCCAGACGGATATTTCATTGTGAACATGTCGAAAAAAAAATGTTGAAATATTGTAATTTCGTTCCTAAGTATGGGCTGTTGCGGTGAGCTGCGGGGGGAGTGGGGATTGAAGTCGCTGAAGTCAGTCCCCACTCCTTAACCGTCCCCGCTCCGCGCAACTCCCCGCAACTCCCCGTAACGGCCTATACTTAGGAACATAATTGCAATACTTCAACATTTTTGTTGACATGTTCGCAATGAAATATCCGTCTGGCATTTAGAGAGGGGCTTAGAATTAAATAATCTATTTATGTAAAAAAAGCCAGACTTTATACTATGACTTCAAAAATCCATTTTTTTAACTACAAATTGAGGCGTCTGGTGAGCTGTTAGGCATAATAAAATGATCTCGCAATTTCCGTTTCCGTATATTGAGGTTATGACAATCATTTTCAATATGTTTTCTTGTTTTATAAAATCACTTCAAAATATGAATTTTCGACCCCCCTAAAAATGCTCATTAGTCGTCATTTTAGGCATTTTAAACCCCAATCTGCGGAAAAATTCCTAGTGAGCTGAATTTTTGTATACACCGTTATTACGGTGTTGTAATGAAGATGTGAAAAATCGACATTGATATCGTGCCGGCTAAAAAAGTTAGAAAGGTCAAAAGGTCACGAAAATCAGTTTTTCGCAAATATCTCGCCACCTATTGCTCGGAGGTCAATAGAGGTCAGTATAAAAATTGTTTGTTGTGAAATTATTTACAAAAAATGCCTGTTGCATTTTTCTGTAAAATTAACCGTTTTCGGAGTAGAGCGCTGAGAAAGCGACTATATTATGACAATGCACTCGTTTCCTCACCACCTTCGAGGTAGAATGCAAGACGCGTTTTTTTCTACATGGTTACCCCCATAGGCATAATCCATGATATGTAATAAGAGGTTTTTTTTTATTGAAGAGTGGATAATGTTTTATTTGAATATTGAAAAATACAGAAAAAAACAAACTAGTATACATTTTTCTTTTGTCATTCATTGTCGATATCTTCAGTTTCTATATCATTAACAATTGCTGACAAAACGGCGAGTGGACTTATTCCTATATTTAAATCAACATCTTCATCATTGGTTGACTCTGCGATTAAGCATGACTGGCCACGGCAATGTCCACAAACTTTTAAACATCTTAATCTAATTTTTTTGCATCCACATTTGCCGCCACAACCTTTTGTACAATTACAAAAGATTGTGTTCAGTAGATCATCGGGTGCTTGTGGTAATAAAGTTGTTATTATGGCTGTAGTATATTATTTTTTAACTCCCAACCCCACTGTTCTGGATCAATTTCTCTTCCTAGCCAGGTTTGTATTTGATAATACACTCGATAAATATGCTGTTGAGCTGCTGAAAAACTAGGTGGTAATAATGGAAATTTCACAGCTGTGCTTTGTCTTGTTAGTTTAGCAAAGCTACAGTATCTGTAATTATCTATCGAATGTTCTGATTTTGGAGCACCGTACATTGCTAGTAAAAAATGTGTTCCAGCATTGACAATGACATCTCGAGAGCAATTTTCTTGTTGGAATATTTCTGCAGAATTGTTTAAATCGGGTCTTTTTTCAAACATCTTCATGACGTTTATTTTTCCTTTCCCAAAAAGTGCTGAAGTTGTATCACATCCGGTCATGGCATGTAGAAACAGAATATTTTTCTTGCAATGTGGATACTTGTTGAGGCTATCAGTCGAGTATATTTTGTTTCAACATTGTTTTTTCCTGGTTTAAAAAAAAAATTGATGTAGGTTGATCAAGTATTTGTGTGCGTGCTATGAGAAGTAGGTACCAACAGATCTATGTATTTGCCAACGATAATTGTAGTATTATTTATTGATTTTTCAATCGCTGTTTCAACTATTAAGACGTCAGCATCATCACGTGATTGTCTTGTAGCAATACGAACTTCTTCGAACTTCTCAATAAGCATTTCAATTAATTTCCTTTTGTTAAATCGATTAGAAAAGAATTTTTCTTGACTGATAGGAACTTCCATCGATTCATTGAAGTGCACTTCACAAGAAGTAGAAACGGCAGCGGTTCGTCTTAGTTGTTCCATCGCTTTGATATTTGTACTGGTATCAGAGTAACCATAAAAAATGACAACAGTATTTGTACCAAAATTATTTGATAAATAATTAATATATTTGTTAATAATAATATGAAATGTATCATTTTTTGCCATACGACACGATGCATAAGAAATCCACCATCGATTATGTATGTTGCATTATCACAAACTACTTGATAATTAATTGGTTCGAAGTAGTCGTATATTTTCGACTTTTGAGTTTTTCTCATGCCAACATTATCAAATAGTGCTGTTGGATATGGACTTAATTCATATTGTAAATATTAACAAAGATTTTCTTCAAATTTTTTATTTAAACTAATTCGTTGAAATAGCAATAACGGATCGATCGTTACTTTGAAGTTATGAACCATGATAGAAGTATTTACTGATGATAATGGAAGAACTCTGTCAGAGCGTTTTAATGTAATTTTGTCGAATGTTACTCCTATAATTTTTTTTATTGACTGCAGACCAATTTCTTTGGCATTATAACAGTTGATTTTATTATTGCCAACAATTCCTGTTGATACAGAAACTACTTGATTACAACTTGAAAAAGGATTATGCAAAGCAAACCACTCTACAAGTTTTTTAATGTCAGTATTATCTCTTTCAATGCGTGAATCTCTTGAGTCTACATGTTGATCTGCGGTATCAAATGAAAGGTCGCAAAATTTTTCAATTTCTTCACATTTGTGCATTTGCATTTCTTCACAATTGTATTTGTTGCATGCAAGTCATGTATCCACTTAGATAAGACGCTTTCATGAGTACTCCTTCCTCGAGAAACCCCTCCTTCAGTTTTCATAGACTTCTTCAAACTTTGTTCAATAGTCATGTCGGTCCAGGTTCCACAGTTGAATTTTTCTGTGCGTCTTACTGCAAATGTTTTTGTAAAGTTTATATAGTCTTGGTTATCCATTTTATCTTTCAAAGCTATCATATCTTGCAAGTATAAAGCAGATTCAGCATACAGGAAATGACCAGATGCATGAAAATATGGAAGCATTCGCTGAACACTTGTAAGATGATCATTCCATAACCCTAGTCTCTCAGCACGAATGAAATCATTAGCTATTGATATCATTTCAATGTATTGTAGCCATAACTGAGCAGTAGGACCACCGCTTTTCAATTTAGCTACTTCGTCATCAAATAACTATTAGTCCGTTCAAAACATCTTCAGATTCTTCAATATTATCATAAGACATTGTCCCTCTCATAATATCCATGATGTAATCATCCAAAAACTCCTGCAGATTTTGATCGATTGTTAATTTATCATAAATAAGCTTCATTAGTGCAACTCTAACAAGTCCATGTCCTCTTACACTTCTTGCAAAAGCATGGCCATCTAACATTTTGTCAACTGAATTTGGAGCATAAATAACACTAAGAGCTTCCTTGAGTCCACTTCCTTCCATTATATATCCTATAGATCCAAGAAAGGACATAAGCATATTAAAACCACCTAGTCTTACAATAACGTTAGATATATCAGATTGAACATCAGCAGCAACTACAATTTCGCGAGCTTTATAGTAAAGTGGATGATCAAAAGTAATGATGTAACAATTTTGTCCATGTGATTTGGCACTACGTACTGCACAATCTAATGTGGTCTAAATTGTATCTTTATTACTTGCAGGATGATGAATAAAGGGTAGGAACATTATCGTCGATGTTGTAAAGTCTTTATTATTTTTTGTTAGGTTCTCTAAAAATCCATTCCACCCTGGTAGACCGTTGACATCTCTCCACTTTGCGTATGCCCACAATAAGTCGACCTTACTACAAATTGCTTCATTTAAAATAACATTATAATCGATTTCTTCAACTATAATCTTACTCATTCCAGCTACTTCATTATTTTCGTAAGCTAAAAGAGGTACGTGTGAAACTGTAGCTAAATTCAGCGTTTGGTTTACTCTTACATTTCACGATGGGCATATCAGCTACAACAGCGTTACTTGGAGAAATTATTTTTATTACACTCATTATATGCACAGTATTATGTCCATCAATGGTGGAAACATTAATGTCTGCATTATCTGCAGCATACTGTAAAATTACATCAGGCTGTGAAAGAATACGAGGTTGAGGATGATAAACAGTTGACACTTCATACGTCACAGCATCGCTATATGGAGCACAAAATCCAAAACTTGACAAAACATCTAGTAATCTTTTGGAGGCATATCTTCTATGAAGGAATACAGAAAGGCTAAGTAGCAACTGTGACGAAAACGATCGTGGACGGATTACACTCATTATAGCATGGGCTATGGCTGTAGATTTTGCTTCAATTTTTTTTGTTTGGCCTTTTTTAATCTTCACAATTAATTCATGCAAAAAATGTGTTAAAGTTTTAGGAATTTCGTCATTAATATTATCTAACATTCGACTTGGTGGTGGATAAGAGTCGCGAATAATTGTAATGGATCGAATATCTTCTTTAATTATTGATGCAGCAGCTTCTACAATTCGAAGACGTTCATCACAATGATTTTGTTTTTTTTCTTCGTACCACGAATTAGTCAAAATATTAGTTGCAGTATCTCGAAAGCAAATTATTGTTAAAGATTTACTTTTCGTGGTAATTACAATATTACTCCCATATCGAGCAATCAATTTTTTTATTATTGTTTTATCGTCTGGAACGTAATCTTTCATCACATCTTTTAACTCAGCCAATGTGAATTGACAATCGTCATTATTTTCGATGTAATGAAAAACATTGTCCATGGCAATTCTAATATTTTCGTCCAATGGACGGCCTGCGTCACCCTTTCCACTGACTAATAAAAAATTGGAGAAACATTTATCATGATACTTACCGTCGACAGATACTAAGTCATACTCAAAATTCACACGCTCCTTTACACTTCTTCCATATTTATCACCGCGCGCCTCTGCAGCTTTTAATACTGTGTCTTTAAATGTAAGAGTACTCACTTCTCTAATAACGCGTCTGTATTTTGTTCTCTTTTTCTCTCAATTACTTCACTCGCTTCTTCTCCACAAAAGAAACATAATTTTTTGAAATCAAAAGAGCTGATTTATTGATGTACTCAGTTCTTCTTGGCGTCGTTTAAAAGCCGCAATACTCAAATTGTTCGTATAATTTTTACGACAATTACTATGAACATTTACAAAAGTCACAGTATCTACTTAAATATTCAATATTACCATCACCTCTAGCGATACTAGCATTTTTTAATGTTTGTAGACCACGCCTAACTTCTACTACATCACCATCCGATAACAATTCATTGCATATAAAACATGTATCACTCATTATGAAAACTGTTCAAGAGCACGAAACTACTAAAATAACGTCTTTAACACTCAAGAAATAATTTTCAACTGAGCTAAACACAGTCCGCGACAGGCAGTGGTATAAAGGGACGGGTCTCGGAACAATAAAATACGGAACATCTGCCAGTGTGGAGGTCGTTTGTATAATATTTAGTAGATTTTACTAAGTTCCTAAACCTCTATAATATAAGAATATTTTTCACAAAACGCCCAAGTATCAGATAGAAGTTTTGAAGACACTTACAAACATGAATAAAAAGCAATAGAGTTTACGCCTTGGTATACGATATACAATACCGTATGTGAGTGCATTCTAGTCGCTTTCTCAGCGCTCTACTCCGAAAACGGTTAATTTTACAGAAAAATGCAACAGGCATTTTTTGTAGATAATTTCACAACAAACAATTTTTATACTGACCTCTATTGACCTCCGAGCAATAGGTGGCGAGATATTTGCGAAAAACTGATTTTCGTGACATTTTGACCTTTATAACTTTTTTAGCCGGCACGATATCAATGTCGATTTTTCACATCTTCATTACAACGCCGTAATAAAGGTGTATACAAAAATTCAGCTCACTAGGAATTTTTCCGCAGATAAAACCTTAAATGACTGGACTACATTACGTAATGGCACAAGGCATGCAGGGTGCCAGACGTAGCGATATGAAAAGAAAATAAGTTCACCTCACGATTTATAATAGAATTTTTCTTTATAAAATCACTACCACAAAAACGTCGCTGGCTCTTACAATAAGTACACTCTCACCGAGCTTTCCTTGCCGAATGTCTCGCCAAGGGAAAAGCTCGGCGAGCGCGGCATCTACACTCTCGCCGAGGTTTCCTCGTCGAATTGTGCGTTGAAGTGTCTTCCAAACGCGTCGAATTTCTCAAGATAGCTGCTTCACAGTTGCAGACACGTTTTCATACATCAAGCAGAAGCTTCGAGGAAAACATGTCTTGTGAAGCAGCTATCCCGAGAAATTCGACGCATTTCGAATGCACTTCCCCGCAAATACACCGAAAAGATGAATAGTATGCCTCGGAGATGCCAAGCAATTATCGATGGTGGTGATTGGACTCATTATTAACCTAATTGCGCATTACCTTGGAACGTGTCAAACGTATGTATGTGGAAAAAAATATTGTTGAATAATTTGTTTATGAATAACGCCGTACATGCTCTTAATGGACTGTATGTTTTTCAGGGGATTTTTCCCTATCGATTGGTATAGGTTTCATCCTACCTAGATTAATTTGCATTTCATATGCTATAATGACTAGACTACTGGGGAATTTCCGAGGCCCGTGCCTGATTAAGCCAGGTAATCAGGGTTCCCAATCGGTCATTCAATTCGTCATTCTCCCCTTCTTAACACGTTCATTGCCGGACCGATTTTTGAAGACTTTCCGTTCAGGCCGCGTGGGGCGTATACGACCCACGCTTTTACGATTAAATACTCGTTTTTGACGTACGCCTTACAATTTTTCAATAGTACAAAGCCATAATTAGTAAGAAAAGGGTATGCATTTTAATATGCATTAGACAATAAAGCAACATTTTTTATTATTATTATACACGTGCCCCAAATGGGTAAAAAATTTTCCCTCCAGGCCACAGTGCGCAGACAGACTTATAAGTGTAGTAACGACTACATTTTTTTCAAAATTCCTATTCTTGACTAAATTATGTTCAAAAAATCTTTACTAAATTATGTGCAAAAGTAAAATTCTCGGTCTAATAAACCGAGACGGCGTGTGCGGAAACTTTTTTCTCGGTCATATAGATCGAGACGGCAGTGAACGTGTTAAGCTAATTTAATGTTCTAAGTATAGCGGTATCCGTTGAAACAAGTATTGCGGAACTCGTCCAGCAATTAATCCCTTCAGAAAAGGTGCGGGAGTGTAGTAGGGTCAAAAATTCGGCCGCCTCGTTATGTCTCGGGTCCTTTGACTCGGGCCAAAAACCGACAAGAAATGGAGCGCTGGCGAGGCGAGGTTGCCTTCCACACTCTCGCGCTCGGCCAGCCTCGCCGTGCCTCGACGAGAGTGTAGTGCCGGCATAAGTGCCATCCGTGAGGATTAAGGCTTAACTCACACGGTGCGACTTCACTGCGACAGCAGTGCGACAGAACTGACGCACGCTGTCGCAGGAATCGACGACTTTCCTGCGACAGTTTTGTCCCACCGCGTGAGCAGATGCGCGGCAAACTAACACAACGACACCGCCACTGTGGATGTCATACAGACAAGCGCGAGGTGCGTGTCGCACTGCTGTCGCAGGGAAGTCGCACCGTGTGAGTGCTTCGCTGCGTCTCCATGCTGATTTGCCGCGTGCGACGTACTCTCGACCGAGTGCGACCGAGTGCGTCAGTTTTGTCGCACTGCTGTCGCAGTGAAGTCGCACCGTCTGAGTTAAGCCTAACCCTGATAGCGGTATGGGAGGCTGGCGGAATGCCCCAACTTGTAAAAAATAGTGCACAAAATTATTATTTAGTTAAGGCTGCAATTTTTTTTAGTATTCACCTGGTAATCCACAATTATGAATATAATATTGGCGGATCAATTGGCCGGTATTAAAAGGGTGGCGGATTATCCCAAACATGTCGTGTCAACAATAAAATTTGTATTATTTAATTAAGCCTCAATTTTTAATATGTTATTGAGATAACTGTTTCAAGTGGAAATTAAAATTGGCGGAACGAAATATCGGTATTAACTACCTGGCGGAACGATTTAAATATCCATTGTGCGCGCCTCGATTTCGTGTCGTTTGCCGCAGAATTTTTTGTATTAGAAATGCTTCTAATACAGATAATGATTTTGTTTATTTTTTAGAATCTTTTTAGTAATAATGGTCATTTATTTTCCCTGGGGTTAATATTTTAGCGCTCATTCAATATTGATAAGGAGCTTCAATATATCAATCAAACATCAGTCTTATGTTAGGACACTCAACATTTTATTTGTGATGTCAGATGTTTTAACAATTTTTGAAACGGATGAATGATATAATTTTTTTAGAATACCTTTTTGGCATTTAACCGACGATATAGTGTTTTATACAAATATAACGAGGTGCGTGAAGTGAAAGAATATTTTTAACAGAAATTTTTTTAAAGCGAATTAATTTCTTAGTATTTATCGTCTTACAAATATAGGTCGGTACTTCATATAAAGACATTTTTAATACCATCAGTTGTTCGATCATCAAGTCATCTTTCTTTATTTGTGTTCCGTCGCACGATGGACAAAATTCAGAATATTGGTTCGTTCCGTTGATAGCACCGCGATCTAAATACCTCACTAATCTAACTCGTTAACGCTCAATGTCATCTACAGGTGCTTCTTATTCAAAAAACGATTATACGTTTACTAGCATGAATTTGGTGTAATTAGGTTGACTGGGAAAAACTGAAGCAGATGGCGCCACCGAACCAAACACCCGCGGGCAAATTTAACGGTTATAATATATTATTAATGCTGCACTGTTGCAGATTTGACTGTATCTGATGTGACTGGTAAAAAAATTATGAAAGTGAAACAGTTGAAGGAATTCAGCGGATCTCCAACTGAGGCGGCAGGTCCTCTTCGCGCGGGAGAAGGACCTGTTTCCGTCGTCTGGTGGTGGCGACACCGTCGCTCGTTGTGGGTCGGCCGCTGTCGTTGATTGGAAGCGGCTGCGGAGGCTCCACAGCCACCATTTTATATTAAATTTTTTATTTCAATTCACTTCACTCCATACAGATTCATAAATTAAGGTTATATTTTCATTCTTGACCCCTGCATTGCCTACTATACTTTATAAAGTAGGCATTGACTCCTGCCATATTGATATATCGATACCTTACTTTGAAAACCTCGTAAGTGCAATTTTTGACAAAAATGCCATTTATAGCTTACTGTGTTCAGATTTTAAACCTTAACGCAGTAAGTTATAAATGGCATTTTTGTCAAAAATTGCACTTACGAGGTTTTCAAAGTAAGGTATTGATATTTCAAATCAGACGGTAAATAAGGGTATTTGGCTCGGTGGCACCTAAGTTTACTTCCTCGACCACCAGGCAACCTAATTAACGGTATCATGCGGTAGAGGGCGCTCCTAATGAAGCGTATCACGCACTCAGTCGCAGTTGGTATTCCATAGAGCACGTGTTACAGAAATGTCGCAAAAATGCGAGGTTATGAACAAAAATCGCTGTGCTCTGAAGGGCTAAAGGTTAATCTAGCCATCAAGCAAGCGGTATATTTCGGCGAAAGCAGCAAATGCGCGTGCAGTCCCGTACCTTTCCCGGAAATTTTAATCGATACCGCTATACGTGGAATACTAAATCCGTATTATAAAGGAGAGAATGGCGAATTCAATAGATGACCGATCGGAAAGACCTAATCTCTGACTCATAAAGACACAAAGGATCAGACTAATTATAATAACACTGGATAACATATTACATTTTTTTTTCTGTCCCTTGAACCAGACCAGGTGATTCTTATAGATTTATGTGCGCTAAAAATGAACCTGGCTCTCAAATTTGCGTACCACGTCAGGATTTTGAAATGCTTGAGGTTAAATATACGAAAACGGGCGATTTTGGCCATATTCACGGGTCTATTACAATGAAACTAAAAATTTTTCTTAATTGCACTTAAGCATTTGAAAGTGTAGTTTTAAACTTTTCAATACATTACTTGATTGTTCCTAAATGATTTTGCAAAGCCCAATTTCAGTGCGACAAGTCGATCGTTTAGGCCCACCGCACCACGCGACTAAATGTATCAGGCGTGTGGTGCGGTGGACTACACAGAAGAGGGGTTTAATTAAAAAATTACAAAATTTGCACTTGCGTAATTTTTCTTCCGGAGCAGCGATATGAAGTAGCGACCATATATTTGTAAGTCGATGAATACTCTAAGAAATTAATTCGCTTTAAAAAAATTTCTATTAAAAATATTCTTTTACTTCACGCACCTCGTCATATTTGTATAAAACACTATATGGTCGGTCAAATGCCAAAAGGGTATTCTAACAAAAATTATATTCATCCGTTTCAAAGATTGTTAAAACATCTGACATCACAAATAAAATTTTGAGTGTCCTAACATAAGACTGATGTTTGATTGATATATTGAAACTCCTTATCAATATTGAATGAGTGCTAAAATATTAACTCCAGAGAAAAAAATGACTATTATTACTAAAAATATTCCAAAAAATAAACAAAATTATTATCTTTATTAGAAGCATTCCTAAAACAAAAAATTCTGCGGCAAACGATACGAAATCGAGGCGCGCACAATGGATGTTTAAATCGTTCCGCCAGGTAGTTAATACCGATATTTCGTTCCGCCAATTTAAATTTCCACTTGAAACAGTTGCCTCAATAACATATTAAAAATTGAGGCTTAACTAAATAATACAAATTTTATTGTTGACACGACATGTTTGGGATAATCCGCCACCCTTTTAATACCGGCCAATCGATCCGCCAATATTATATTCATAATTGTGGATTACCAGATGAATACTAAAAAAATTGCAGCCTTAACTAAATAATAATTTTTTGCACTATTTTTTACAAGTTGGGGGCGTTCCGCCAGCCTCCCATACCGCTATCAGGGTTAATCGTCATAGACCTACAGCCAAGGGGCATATAAGTTACCTCATCGGGACACAAGATTTGAGTTTTTGTAGTAAAAATACCACATATATGTAGCAAAAACCCGGCCGTCTGACGGGGCTCAACGGTCAACTTCTCAAAATTTGGTACAGCGGTAACCTCCTTACCCAAAATTTTTACCTGCTTGTACGTCTTCTTGTCCCCTGACTGTAATGCGTCACAGCGTGTATTTCCTTCTCCTTCTTCTTCTCCCTTTTCGGCCTTTGGGGTTTGCTTTGGACACCTCATCGACACGTGTCCAAATTCGTTGCATTTGAAACATCTCGGTCCTTTCCCTTTGTCTGGGCATGCGTCACTCAGATGTGCCTTACTGCCACAGTTGTAGCAGCGTTTACCTTTTCCATCATCGCGTGTATTGTCGAATGTGTCTTCGTATTTTCGTTCTTCTGGAGTTGCTTCGTGGTCGTCTTCACTTTTGCGTTCTTCCTCTGCGTCTCGTACTGTTTCAACTTCTTCCTCAGCTCCTCCACCGTTGTTGCACCGTACAAAATTGATTTATTCACCTCTTCGTCTTGGATACCATCGATATTATATTGCAGCTTCGCGTCCAACTCAATATCACCGTGACTGGCTATCTCCTGTACGCGATAAACATACGTTTCGAAACTTTCGTCGCCTTTCTTCTTTACATTAGCCAATTGTTCGTGCACTTGCTTACTATTTACAGTCTTTGAAAATTCTCTGATTAATCGTTTCTTTGGCTTACTCCATTCTTTAGCGTGATATTCGTAATTTGCAAATCATTTTGCGGGTCCAGCCAACAATTTTTTACCATAAATTACCTTCTGCGCTTCTGACCACGTACACATTTCCGCCGTTTCTTCGAATGTAGAGAACCAGCATCGAATATTCTGGCTTCCATCACCGCTGAATCTTTCTAATGTGTCCTCGACATCTTTGAAGGTCAGTGTGGAACGTGGATAATAATAGCGAAACATTTCACTATCATTATTTGGGCCGCATCTTCGGTTTACACCACGCGCATTTCCACCGTGAGCACCATCATCTATGCTTTTTTCGTCGTCGCTGTCACTATCGTCGTCTGAGCTATTGTCATCGCTGTTTTCGCTGTCTGAATTTTTTTCGTCTTCTTCATTCAGAGCCTTCTTTAATCTTATGAGCAAATCTGCCTTATTGCCCGTCGTTTTCAACCCTAATTCGTTGAGTCGCGATTTCAAATCCTTGAGTTTCAGCTTACCGAGGTTATTCGCCTGACTTTCCCGATCGTCTTCACTTCCTTTCCTCTTGTTGTTGCCTTTGCCACCTTCGTCATGTCTGACCGTTGACTCTGCTAATCTCAAGCGTTCGATCAGTGCCGCCTTTTTACCCGTCGTCTGAGTGCACGTAATCGAGCTTTCAGTTCTCCAACGTTTAGAGTGTCAAAATCGTCTTCTTGGTCACATTCTTCTTCTTCGTCGTCTTCGTTCGCTGAGCTCGCCTTGTCCGCTATCCTTGCTAGGGTGACTCTTCTCAGTCGATCCACTAGCGCGGCCTTGGTTCCTTTCGTCGATAAACCAAGCACTTGAAGTTTACTCCTCAACTCGTCGTCGTCTAGCTCCTCGAACGCAACTCTTCCCGCGGAACCCTGCATTTTGATATGTTGCACAAAAAATCACCGTGTAGCCGTCTGCCTATTGTGCGCACCGTCGTAACCGCCTTTACCAAGTTCCGAGATATGAGTTATTACCGTTCACTTCGCCGTGTGGCCGTCTGCCTATCGCGCACCGTCGTAACCGTCTTTTCTAGTCATCACCGTTAAAACTTCGTCAAAATTTTGTTACACCGCGTTGCATCTATCATCACTGTCGCTCTGACTCATGATCCCGGACGAGCCCCCACTTTGTAGGATCAAAATCACGCGGAACAGGATGCCAAACGATGTGAACGTATATTTTAACCAAATATATACAAGAAATATATAAATGATCTAGATTGCCCGTGAACTTCACTCAAATAACTCACCATACTCCACACTCCGAATCTGTATGTCTGCACTCTGAACAATCTGGAATCTCTACGACCTGCGAACTCTCAACTTTGAACTACCTATCCTCCGCTTATATCGTCCTACCCCTTCTCTACTCCCGTCTACCCTTCTTCGTCCGTTCCTTATTCCTGAGGAGCGGCCTCGCTGGCCACTACTCAGGCCCCTCGCCTTCCTCGTACTCTGTTTCCCCGAAACGGTCTCACCGACCGTCGCTCGGATCCCTCCCACTCCTAAAGGGCCCCATACACGTTCAGTCGGCCGGCCGGCCGCCGGCCGGCCGTGGACTGTCAGTCCGACTGTCAGTCGGCCGTCAGTCCTGGCCGGCCGCGGGTTATCGATAGGGTAAAACCTCCAGTGATTGGCCTTTTAAACAGACGAAATTATACAGAAATTGGCTTATCGTTTCCTCTTTCTATCGAATGCATTTGTTATGAGAGGGGGCCAATCACTATCGCATGGCCAATGACTGTATCGTTTACTCTATTCAAACTACACCTACAATTTTGTTCACCGAATGCGTCCGTCAGTTCTCTGCCGGCTTCGATAGTAGCATAACGATTTTATATTAATAGTATAAATATGTCGCAAAAAGAATACGCAGCTACATTTGTTATTTTGACAAACCAGCAGAGGAAACGAAAAAAGAGACAAATTTGGATGAAAGAGTGGTTGAAGAAACGCACTTTATCTCACGTGGGGCTCGTACATGAACTTCGTCAATCCAGTGCAAGTGATTTGAAAAATTTCCTGAGGATGGACGAGAATTGTTTCCAGTACTTGCTAAATTTGGTAAAGCCACATATTACGAAAAAGGACACCGTAATGCGGCAAGCAATTACCGCAGAAGAACGGCTTTTGGTGACCTTGAGATATTTGGCAACAGGGCGCAGTATGGAGGATTTAAAATTCAGCGCAATTATTTCGCCACAAGCTCTGGGAAAAATTATCCCAGAGACTTGCAAATATATATTTTTGACCTTGAAGGAGGAATATTTAAAGATAAAGTGTAAAAATATATAGAAATATATTTAAGTATTTTATTCCAAAATTAATGAACATTAAACTGATACCTAGGATATAGGTATTAATAAAAGTAATATTTAAAATTTATTAATAAAATAAGAATAAAAAAAGATAGCGATATGTATTACAATAGGTATACAGGTATAGGTAATGCGGGAGACGGATTATTTCGGCCCGTCCGGTAATTAACCTTTCCGAGAAAGGGCGTGGTTGCAAGGTCATAAAATTTCAGACTGGAGTAAAATTTTTCCGTCAGTCCGTCGCCGGACGAATCCCTGTCGGTGAACTCCAACACGCGTTTAATTTTATTAATCAACAGGCCCCCAGCAGGTAGCGACTCCTCATTTAAATTTGTGTGCGTAGCGAAAAGCGGCCGGCCGACTAAACGTGCATAGGTACCTTAACTGTGTGTGTGCGGCCGGTCGGCCAGGACTGACGGCCGACTGACAGTCGGCCTGCAGGCCACGGCCGGCCGGCCGACTGAACGTGTATGGGGACCTTAACGGCTTCCGCTTTCCGGAACGGTCTCGCCAACCGTTACTGCCCGCTTTCCCTGAACGGTCTCGTCGACCATTACTCGGGACTCTTGCTCAACCACTCTTCTAATCCTACACATATATGTGATACTTTTACTCCAAAAGCTCAAATCTTGTATCCCGATGAGGTAACTTATTTGTCCCTTGGCCGTAGGTTTATCACGGATGGCACTTACAAGGGGACCCTTCGAAAGTCGGAGCACCGATTGTAATGAATTTTTTTCTATAAATAAAGGGAAGTCCCCTGAGTAACGCTCATACTTTACTTTTGTCCAATGCGCCTTTGTTTATTTAAAAAAAAAGAAATTGTTTTGACGCGTAAAGTGTGTACTGTAATGTAATACTCGGTATCCAAGATAACGGCGTGGCGCAGTCGGCTAAGGCATAGACTTACCACGCGGGCGTCCCGCGTTCGATTCCCGTGCATGCACTATCTTTTTTTTTTGCCAATTTCGAACTTTTTCACTTTTTTTATTATTCAAACTATTGCTACTAATCTTTAGAAGTAAAATAAATCTAGGTAAGGCGAAAAAACAAAATTTAAACACGTTCAATTACAAAAAGCATTTTCATTTATTCGTAACAAGTGAAATTTTAAATTTAATTGGTATACTTATCGCTAATTCCATCGGACGATTCCGATGGTGATTCTGGGGCCGACATCTTACATACTTTAGGATGATAAATATCATATAAACACTTAAAACACAAAATCTCTTTCGTGTCATTTAACGTGAAGCATAGAAATTGTCACCAAAACTTCACTAATTTGCCTTCGAATGATTAGTAACAATCGTTCAAAATATAGTTTTAAATGCAAAGAAATTTTTTATTCACGTTACCTAGATTTATTTTACTTCTAAAGATTAGTAGCAATAGTTTGAATAATAAAAAAAGTGAAAAAGTTCGAAATTGGCAAAAAAAAAGATAGTGCATGCACGGGAATCGAACGCGGGACGCCCGCGTGGTAAGTCTATGCCTTAGCCGACTGCGCCACGCCGTTATCTTGGATACCGAGTATTACATTACGGTACACACTTTACGCGTCAAAACAATTTCTTTTTTTTTAAATAAACAAAGGCGCATTGGACAAAAGTAAAGTATAAGCGTTACTCAGGGGACTTCCCTTTATTTATAAAAAAAAATTCATTACAATCGGTGCTCCGACTTTCGAAGGGTCCCCTTGTTATGCTCCCCACAACATTCTCTCAAAAAAAAGGCCTTATCTAAATAATCACTGAAAAATGTCAGTAGCTCTTAGTGTACTACGCACCTCGCAGACAACTCATACTGCCTAAAGAATTAACTTCAATAAAAAAAGCAATGCAAATGCCTGCTCATCCGAAAAAGGTGGGACATGAAATGGGACTTAAATACGGCGACTAAATTGCGAAATGACATTCTGATGAGTTTCAGGGAGAAAAAATACGAAATTTGTCTTCCGGAACGAATTAAGGTATTTCTATGATGACAGGCGTATTCAAAAATTTCTGCTTTGGGACTTAATACAACTGATCACAAACTGTATTACGTGCGAACGAAACTTTTGAGTAAACTGTACTCTGGACTCCTTGCTACACAGAGACCTCCTGTGTACAAATGTACCCCTACAAAAACAGATTCTCTATAAAAAAAGGCGGCATGTTCATTCAGTGCCAACAAAAATTGATACGTAAAATACTCTCCAAAAAAGATTTGAAATCAATTAAGATCGCCATGTTCAAGATTTATATATAAAAAGTAAAAGGCATCATTTGAAAGGAAAATTATTGTAAATCACAAGTTACTAAAAAATTCGAATAAAAAATTTATTTAAAAATTTTAATAAAAAAGAACTTGCCGCGTTTAAGTTTTCATATTTTGTCCACTATACCGAATAATTGGCAGTGCTTGGACGGTGCTAGAGTGATTCATAAATTGCACTGCCGAAGTCAAATTCAGAGAAATTCAAAAGGCCCCCGCCTGATCGGTTTCCCGTGCGACATTCGGTATAATGGTGGTATCATATAAGTGTATGAATTTATTTAAAATCATAAGTGCATAAATGTCGAGTATAATTCTGTCTGAATGTTTTATTTTGAAGGGAAAAAACGCGGCAAGTTCTTTTTTATTAAAATTTTTTAATACATTTTTTAGTCGAATTTTTTAGTAACTTGATTTACAATAATTTTTCTTTCAAATGATGCCTTTTACTTTTTATATATAAATCTTGAACATGGCGATCTTAATTGATTTCAAATCTTTTTTGGAGAGTACTTTACGTATCAATTTTTGAGAATCTGTTTTTGTGGGGGGATTTCACTACTTTTTGGAATTTATTCATGAGGAGAATACGTACATGTAGAAGAATAGCTTTTTATTACCACAAAATTAAAGTCTCACATTTTATACCGATACGAGCCAATTAATTATAACCACGTTACTTTTGATTTATTCTCGTGATATTTTGAAAGGGATTTATAGACTAGAGAGCCCTTATATTTTTCACTTTGCCTTAGTATTTTGGAGAAATAAAACATACCGTTTTCGAATTTACAGGCCATCGGATTCTTCTTATATTTTGGTCGTCTACAGAAATCCATGAAGACGTTTTACCTTCAACTCTCTAAGTATACTCTTCCAATGACCATGACGAATTGTTTCATCACATGTAAAGATACCACTTATGACAGTATATATATGTTGTTACATATATTAACTCGAGACGTTGGAATAGTTTTAAAGCCGGGTCTTCACTGCGCGAAATTCTACGCGAAACTGTTGCGCGAGTCATGTCCCCTCTTTTTCTCGCGCTCCCTCTTCTCACTCACTCTCTCTTTTTCGCGAAACAGTTTCGCGCAGTGAAGACCCGGCTTAAGAAATCCTTTTGCATGCACCGCTGAAATTTCGCCCTTACTCGTAAATAAATTTAATTTAATTATTACCACATCATTTACAGCTTCGATGTGCTGACCTTATGACTCATTTCAGTCCGAGTAGAACATTCATTGCAAATATCATCATAAACATGCCAATGCGAATAAAAGTCATCTATTAACTGTTGCAGATCAAGTATTCCGTTGTGGTGGGGGTCCTGATTGGTCTACTCGCAAAGATGCGTATACGTTTCTTAGCGAGTAGACCAATCAGGACCCCCACCGCAACGGAATACTTGATCCTGATTGGTCTCTTCACTGAGTTGCGTGCACGCAAAGATACGAGTGACTCGAGAAAGGCCCCCCTGATCTCCCGGTAGCTGTCAATTCGGGAGATCGAAGCATAACCTCGAAATCAAGTGTACAAATGATAAGAAACAATTATTCGGGTTTCTTCGGTGAGTTTCCCCAAGTGTTTAAAGTAGTTATTCCATTATTGTAATCCAATTCCATTGTGCATCCCTTATTTTTCTGCCACGACTTTGATTGTTGATAGTGGATGGATCAGCTAATAAATTTGATTTTTATTCACTATCAACTATCAAAGTCGTGGCAGAAAAATAAGGGATACAATGGAATTGGATTACAGTAATGTAGTAACTACTTTATTATTATTTTTTCTTTATCGATATATTTCCTCTTTCGTATTATACTATCCCAAGTTCGAATTTATATACCGACCTGTCAAACGTGAAGTGTACATGTACCTCACTTTTATTTCATCACACATATACACTGACTGGCACGATAATCGTGGCAACAGAGCTTCTCTCTCCTTAGTCAGTAATTGTAAAGGCAGTCGAATTTGTACGTATCTTTTTTGTTTAATATTTGACAGGGCAATTTATTAGGAAAAAAACTCTTGAAAAAAAATTGACCATTGAATTGACCAAATTGAATTGATTGTCTTGAATTGCTCTTGAAAGCAGTGGCGGCTATGTGCAGGGCAAATGCTGCTAAACGTTTACACTATTGTTACATCATCGTTACTCGGCCCCACCATTTTGCAGTTTCAAGCAATATCTCAGTTTTTAAATTATAATTTCTCTGAAACTATATGGCTCAGCACTTCCAGTTTTTGTGAAAATAATCCTACAATATCATTTCATTCACCGTTAGTTTTTTTTTAACATCGTAAGATTGGTTCTGTAGTTAAAACGTCACTGCGATACCGTCCTTCTACATGTTAGCTATTGAAAGTCAGTGTAGAAAATGCTATTTTGAATTAAAATTTGTTTTGAACTATATGGCTCAGCGTTTTGAAAATTTGGGAATCGATGGGTAATATTTAAGTCTTTTGATTGGTAAAATTTCATGAGATTCATTAAGAAAAACGCAAAACCATAGAAATACCTTAACCCTTTTAGTCACGAATTTTTTTTGATCATGTGAAAAAATATTTGATTAGAGATTTTGGATCACTGGAGGTGCTATAACCCTTCAGTTGAAAAATTGATCTTTCGCTAAATGTGACTAACGTACTTCAAATGGGATACCATCAGTTGACTACATCGTGTTCATGTGGCAAAACGCAATCAATTTCGCATAAACGGAGTTAAGATTCTTATGTCGTCAATTGACGACACAGTGACCGAAAGGGTTAAACGAAATGGTACTAAATCGAACGACTCTAGGGTACTTACAAGATACAATATGGAAAATTTATTTAACCAGATCGCACGGGATCTATCGGTAAAGAGTTTGAGGAATTTCAGGATCGTTCAAAATTTGGAAGCCGGTGTACTCCGCATGGTGTCAGGGGTGCGTTCAGAAAGTTATCCGGGGAAATGTAGCCTTTCGCAATGTCTAGAGCATTGGGAAGAATTATCCTACCTTCCTCAAGATAATTTTCTAAACGTACCCCTATTAAAAGTGATGAATTTCTCCACAAGCGCAGTTTTAATCATCGTTCTCTCCCTATCTCTACCTATTTATTTAATTCGTTTGGTTTGTGATTGGCTAATTTCTCTAAAATGTACTGATTTTGGATGATCCGTGGAACCTTCTCGAGCCTTCGCGGTCCTCGTAGGTGCATACTTTTTAGGGCTCCTAGGACGCTTCTCTTGGGAAGCGCGGTATAGGACGAAATCTGGGACGAACATAGTCTTGCGGCATTTCCGGTACTTCCTTGACGTAATGGAACTGCTTTGATGGTTGTCAGAGCCGCAATCAGGCGGCGTAGTGAAGATCGAACGTATGAGGTCCAACTATAAATTGAGAAGATTGTAGAAAACATTGGGATTCCCGAAGCATCCTCCGTTCCTTTCCCTCGTTATTTCTTTTCCAATTGGAAGACGAAGAGTTGATCACTTCGTAGATCTCGAACATTGATATCTGCCCTAGTGGACATTGTTCTCTGTCGAATTCCTGCCAAAAAACTGTGCGAAAAGCTCTGTCAAAAGTCTACCATTTCTCTGCGAATGTTCCAGTTTTAAGAGCTGGCAGCAATTTCAGTAAAGCTGACAGAGACTTCAATAGAGTTGGCAAAAATTTCGTCAAAGTTCGAAAAGTCGCCAGAAATTGTTCGAAATCTCTACTAACTCTCACAACTCTGACGAAATTCTTGCTAACAGCCAAAATATCTGCCAACTCTACATGATTTTTCTAAATTCCATGAAAAAAATATATGACAGCTTTGCCCCTATTATTCATCAGAAAAATCATTAAAAAATATTTATGAAAAAATAAACATTTATTAAAAAAAATTATTTATTCCATATACAGGATGTTATGCAGGTTGATGCAAACCTTATATGAGCTGATAGAATACCGCATTTAGAACCTATTTAGCCACAGTTACCTTAGTACAAAGTCTGATAATTTTCGAGCTATTCGCAAAAAAGTGATTATGTTATCACCCGTTTTCAATGTGTTAAAATGATGTTATTAATCTCTACTTCGTTTTTAGACAATCCTTACCATATTAAATAGAAAAATACAGATTAGAGCAAGAACTCAAACTGAAAAAATGAATGTAAGAGTTATTATCTTCATTCTTTCATTGGCGAATAGCTCGAAAACTATCAGAGTTTGTACTAAGGTAACTGTGGCTAAATAGGTTCTAAATGAGGTATTCTATCAGCTCATATAAGGTTTGCATCGACCTGCATAACACCCTGTATGGTACACCATACACAGAAACAATAACGTACGTATAATTGGCTACTAATACATATAACTTTTTTATATATTGCAGTCGAGAAGATTTACAACGATTTATAAGAGATGGTTGCACACATTAGGTAGGTATCAGTGTAAGTGCCATATATGGTACAAGATGCAGGAAGGGGTTAAAATTGGAATATTTTCGTAGAAAAACGGCAGGCTTTCGGCAGAGTTTTTCGTAGAAACTTGACAGAGGTTTAGCAGAAATTTGGTAGAGAAAAATGTCCATTATGGCGGAATGTGAAATCCGGCTTCAAGTCGGGAAGGCCGTTGGGAATTTCGGGAATTCTCAGGACACCTTCCCCTCCTTGAAACAAACCTGGCTTAGCGATCCGTTGTTCGTATATTCAAATCTTCCGATCTCTCGCGGTCGAGACGTAAATGCAGTAGTCGATCGGTGATACGGGATCGTAGGGATGGTTACGATTCGATCCTTGTTTTCGCCGTTGTTCATCGATGTTAGCTAAAGACACTCACCGATAGTGGGCAGACCATATAATGCATTGGTCCTGAAATAAATACATGTATCCTATATTTGTCCTATTATGGCCCTCTCAAGAGCTCTAGGTATGCCAAGTTCAGCGATTTTCTTCGATACTTCGCGATAATGATAGTTGTCGGCTTTCTTATGGCGGGGCACGAAAATACAGCGTCACAGTATGTCTCGTAAGGTATGGTTTAGTTAGATTAGATAAAGATTGAAAAACGAAAGCTATGTAATAATTCTGATTATGCCACATGGAATTAAACACTTGAAGATATTACGAGAAAGATTATTAAATACTCTTTTTCTCCTTTCCAACTACATAAAAAGCAAATTGAATAACGGAATAATTATTATACCTACATCTATTGGTACAGTGACGTTGCTTTATTGCATTTGTAGATTCCGAGAAGTTGAAGATCTTGGGAAACAACTTGTGCATCGAGATCCAGCTTTGACGGATATTCGTGAACGCTTAGATAAATTAAACGGCCTGTATCAAGCTGTGACTACTGATTGGATGACTAAAGAGCAATGGTTGCGTCAGTGCTTAGAGTTACAGCAGTTGAATCGTGAAGCGGACCAAATTGAAGCGACCACTAGTTCCCATGAGGCTTTTTTAGAATTTGCTGATTTAGGAAAGACATTAGATGACGTTGAAGCTTTGTTAAAACGACATGAACAATTTGAAAGTACTCTTCACGCTCAGGACGACAGATTGAAAGCGTTCAGCGACACTGCCGACAAATTGATTTCTCAAAATCATTATGATAAAAACCAGTAAGTTTTACGTATTCCGATGAGCTTATCTTTCAAAACTATCACGTCTTCCTTCTTTATTTGAGTTTTAAGTGCCTCCTAATTACATTTATATCTTATTTTCAGCATTAATGATAGAAGAAATCAGGTTTTAACACGCCGAGCTGTGGTGAAAGAAGCTGCTCAACATCGCCGTGTCACGCTGGAAGCTTCGGAACATTATCAGCAATTTTCAGCTGAAGTCGATGATTTACGCGATTGGCTATGGGATAAAGTGAAGATCGCGTCTGATGAAAGTTATCGTGATTTGAATAATTTAGAGCGAAAACTTCAGAAACACGAAGCGTTTGAGCGTGAATTACGAGCAAATGAGGGTCAACTGAGAGCTGTGAACAAAGCTGGAAAGGCGCTCATATCCGAGGAAAATTATAGGTCCGCTGATGTTGGTGCGACGTTGAAAAATTTGAATGATCAATGGGATAGATTAGTGGCTTTGTCCCTCGAAAAAGGTCGTAGGTTGAGACAAGCAGCCACTCAACACAGTTATAATCGCACCATGGAAGACGCTCGCTTAAAGTTGGAAGAAATTGAAAGTTCTTTACAAAGTAAAGAAGTCGGCGTAGATTTGAGGAGCTGCAAGGAGTTATTGAAGAAACATCAAACTTTAGAAAGTGACATGTACCAATGGGAGCAGAAAGTTGATGATCTAGTTGCAATGGGACAAGAAATGGCTCACGAAGGACACTTTGACGCTGCAAATATATTGAAAACGAGTCAGGCTACACAAAAAAAGTTAGTATCTTTATTTTTTATAAATCTTTGCTCTAAATAGATTTTCTTTTAGGTCGAAATATTACAAATCATTTTAATTTTGTTATTGTAGTTTCTTAAAAGAATACATATATCGCACGTTTGCGAGAAGACTGTCATAACTCAAAATTAGAATTCTCCCTAGCAACGACTTTAAAAGTTGAATTATTATATTATACGAGCGTTGACCATTTGCTGCCAGATTATGATAATTATTATAGAATTTTCATGATAATTATCATAATTTAGCAGCAACTGGTCAACGCTCGTGTAATTTAATAATTCAACTTTGAAAGTCGTCGCTTTGGACAATTCTAATTTTGAGTTATGACAGTCTTCTCGCAAACGTGCGATATGAGGCATTCCGCGCCAGATCGACAAGCCTCTGATCCTTACTATTGCGGATTTGCTTCGCGATTTTTCCCGTGTCGTGATAACTCTTGAAGGGCTTCAATTTCTTTTATAGATATTTTATCATGGCGTTCATGAATTATGAATTCTTTAAGATGACTAACAAACACCATTTTTAAAATTCTGAAAAAATGTTCGTCTTCTCAGAAGTTGCA
Organism: Xiphydria camelus; assembly: GCA_963678675.1. NCBI lineage: Eukaryota > Metazoa > Arthropoda > Insecta > Hymenoptera > Xiphydriidae > Xiphydria > Xiphydria camelus. The sequence continues at coordinate 12,683,780 of OY783192.1, read as the reverse complement.
ACCAGCTCAGGGGCCGTGCACAAATCGCTTGATGCATATGTGACAGTCCGCGACGCTCGAATTAACCCACCCTCCTCTCTCTTCTGTTCTCGTTCGATATTTCCTGAGCCCACCTGAAAGTCTGTAATCGCTGAAAATATAGCAAAAAAGTTATTCGTATAGGGCAGACTCTTTGAGATTGCCTGTTCTTACACATAATGTGTTATAATAGTTTTGCAAAGAAGAAATGTCGCGTGATTCTCCGAGAGACCCCCCTCCCATCACTGCAACGATCCGTACTATAGGAGTTCACCCCCTTCTCCCCCATAAATGCGTTACGCGATTTGTGCATAACCTGACTTAAGACTCGTTCGAAAGTGGTAAGATTTGATTTACTATTTTTTATGCACTCCGAACATTTTTTTACAGAAATCATTTTTGAACCTGGTTTAAAAAATTAGTTTCACTTTTGAAGTAAGTTTTATTCCGTATAAAATATTCTAGCATTTTCAATAACATTTTAATTCAGTTAAAAATTATTTTTATGAAAGAAATATGTTTTATGTGCGTAAAAAAATAACAAACCAAATTTTGCCACTTCCAGATGGGTCTTAAACTGATTGTAACTCTTCAGAAGATTTTTGAAAATCTTTTCCGTATTTAAAAAAATGATTTTTCTTCATAGTCTTAAAAAAATTATAATTCCTGAACGCCGTGATGAAAAAATCTATTAAACAAAATTGGAGGCCTTTCAGGGTAAGTATAATACGAGAAAAAATCGTACAACAAATCCGCGATAGTGAGGGTCAGAGGCTTATCGATCTGATGTGCAATGCCCTATATATATATAATTGGTAAATAAGATTTTTTTCTTAAATTTCAAGTAATTCAGTTTTTGCTATTTAATCAACAATTAAATAATTTCTAAAAGTACAATAATTAACAATATATGCCTTAAAATGTGAACTGTTAACATTCTTTTCTTTAACAACTCGGCATTATATTGATTGCTCAGATAGCAAAGCACGATTCTTCATTTTAGTACAAATATGCATTCGTACATTTCTATAAATTAGAGAATAGTATTGGTATAAAATATGCAATGTACCAGCATTAATATCAAATAACATTCGGTATACTATATACAGTATGTCCGAGAGCAAAGTATACAGAGTACTTTTTCGAGATTAAAATTACACATGCATAATTTTTCGCGTACCATGACATATACTGTCAAATTCTCCATACATTCATTAAAAAAATAACGTCCGTGTTTATATTATAGCAATCACCATAAAACTATGGGTCATTTTGTATACTTTGCTCTTGGACATATTTTATGTAGGTACACACATGATCTATAATGTGAAAAAAAAATATTGTGCCTATTCCATATACGATACTTATATACAGTGTGTATTCGAGGAAGCTTGACATAGGCAATATGCCGTAGTATACTCTGAACCGCACCTAGAGATGTTTGAAACATTTCAGAACGTCTCCTTGATATCTCTAAGAGATATGTGGTGTGTTGTATGAGTGTATGCTATTAGTTGTCGACTTCAGGATGCTGTAATAATAATTGATTCGAACGATTCGCCATTACCCTGCAATCGTTTCTGTAGAAAATTCCTAATCCCTATTCATCTAGCAGCCATAAAAAAAATATGAGACTCGCGGACGCAAAAGATGTGGAACATCGTAGCAATCAATTGTCGAAAAGATAAAATATTATTGGGCTTCGATATGTATCCTTAAAATGAAAATATTCTGCTTCTTGACCACAATTACTACGCATCTCATTTGACGGTAACCGGTGCGCTAATTCCGGAACTCTAACTAATGTTTGATATTTCTCGCGTGGACACGTGTTTATGTCTGCTCGGCAATTAGAACTTACGGATTTTATTTAGAAGCTATTGTCGGGCACTGAAAGTCGTTAAAACAAACAGTCTTAGCATCGGGTCAACCTCTTCGAAAAAAAAATTATTGAAAAAACTATTAAGAAAACTGTTGAAGTTCTGAAGAGTATTTTAACCACTATTGGAAATACTATTGAGAAAACTATTGGGGACACTATACTATACTATACCATGCCGTACCGTACCGTACCGTACCGTACCATACCATACCATACCATACCATTACTATACTATACTATACTATATTAGGAATGAAATCATTATAATATATCTTATTGTGCTTTAAAGTTTATACAGGGTGGACCAGGTTAAACGTAATTTTTTTTGATATGTGATAGAACAACAAAAACAAAGTAGACTTTCATGAGAAAATTTTTTTCAAAAATGTTTCCTAACAAAGATATAGGGTGTCAAAGTTTCGAAAAAAAAAATGTTTTCTCATCATAACTTCTAAACTACTTGATCGATTTCCATGAAATTTCGCATACAGGCTAATGTAGAACAGCTCTAAGCAATAATTAAATAATGTTTAAAAATTCTCCAGTGGCGTAGATACTATAGGCCGGTACCCCCCTTTCCCCCTCCCAATCTTCGGCGCCACTGGATATTTTGCAAAGAAAATTTAATTATTGGATTCCCCGTTTAATTTAGAGAAAAAAATTCCCCTTGCAAATTTTTGATTTATGGCTTCGTTTTTGAGATATTTATTTTAATTTATAAGGTTGCGAGCAGGCCAAAGCTAGGTTGAACTCCATTAATTGTGATATGTGATAGAGCAACAAAAAAAAATAGATTCTCATGAGAAAAATTTTTTCAAAAATGTTTCCTAACAAAGATATAGGGTGTCAAAGTTTCGAAAAAAAAATGGTTTTCTCATCATAACTTCTAAACTACTTGATCGATTTCCATGAAATTTCGCACACATGCTAATGTCGTACAGCTCTAAGTAACAATTAAATAATTTTAAAAAAATTTTCAGTGGCGTAGATACTCGGGGCCGGTACCCCCTTTCCCTCTTCCCAATCTTCGGCGCCACTGGATATTTTGCAAAGAAAATTTAATTATTGGATTCCCTGTTTAATTTAAAGAAAAAAATCACCCTTGCAAATTTTTGAATTGTGAAATACAAATACCGAATAGTAAAATGAAACATTCAATAATTACTATTGGGTGACTGTTGAGAATTATTAACGTCAGGGATTATGTAGGCAAATTATTTTTACTGCGGATGTACGAGAAATAAGCCGATATAGTGTGTATATTTCACGAAGAACAAACATGTAGTTTTACATAATGGTAACCGATAGAATAATGCAAGATGCTATCGCCTAGGTGGTGTGACAGTGGAAGTCAGGGGTAACAATCTCGTATAGTAAAAATAAATTATTCCAACACTCCCGCTTTGGTTTTACTGCTTTGGTCTGTAATTTTACGCCTCAGCCTTCGTCTGACGAAAGGTATTTGGCTTGAATTCCAAGCGCTTCTCGGTGATATCTGTGCTGCTGCCATGGAAGCGGGTTTCGCACTCCAATGCGAAATCCTTTTCGGCATACCTCTCTCGGATGTAATGGAATCGGACGTCTATGTGTTTGACCCGCTTATGGAAAACCGGGTTCTTTATCAAGCTTATTGTACTCTAGTTATCCATGAAGAGCGTCGTCGCGACATCTTTTACGTTTAGCAACTCCTTGATCAAATTCTTCATATAGGCTATTTCCTTGGCTGTTTGACACGCAGCCATGTATTCTGCATCCGTGGTTAATAGTGTAACGACCTGTTGCCTTTGTGAATTCCAGGATATTATCGCTGATGCTAGCTTGAGAGCATATCCTGTTGTCGATCGTCGTGTTTGCAAATCTCCCGCGTAATCTGCGTCACTGTATGCGAGTAGCTTCTTTTTCTGGTCGCATTTAAATCGAGGTCCGTGGTTTATTATACCTTTCAGGTACTTCAGTATTCGCTTGACGGCTTTCCAGTGAGTTGTTGTCGAGTTCTTGAGGTACCTGCTAGCCTGGTTCACTGCGAAAGCTATGTCTAGTCTTGTGACTATTGATAAATATATTAGGCTTCCGACCGCCTCGCGATATAGCGCCGTGGTGACGCCATCTTCCGGTTCTCCCGCATGTCCGAGCGGGCATAACTGCTGGTTTGGATCTGCTGGAATAGCTACAGGATTGGCCTCTTCTACACTGAATCTTTCCAGGACTCTTCTCGTCTACGCCTCTTGGTGTAGGAAAATCGATCCGTCGGCCTCTCATTCTATGTGAATTCAAAGAAATAAATTTGCATCATTGTGAGTTATTTCGAATTCACTCTTCAGCTCTGCAAGGAGTCTATCGATCAGAGGTCTATCATTCGCCACGATTTGTCCGTAGTCTATATATATTGCCCATATTAAATTCTGGTTCTTCTTTTGGCATATAAACACACATGGATCTGGTTCAGTCCCTTTCAGACTGAATCTCTTCAGGAATTGAGTGAAACGACGATTCCAGCGTTGAGAGGACTACTTGAACCCATACAAGCTTCGATTTAGCTTGCAAACTCTTCCACTTGCGTCGTCGTAGCCCTCTGGCTGTTGCATGTAGATGACTTCGTCAATGTTGCTGTATAAGAATGCAGTCTTCACGTCAAACTGCTTTATCTGTATAGATTCAGACGCGGCTACAGCGAGAATAGCACGGATTGAGTCAAATCGGACTACAGGACTGTGAGTTTCCCGATAGTTGATGTCCTCTCTTTGCCGAAATCTCCGTGCGACTAGTCTCGCCTTGTGCCGCTTAAAACGTTGCCATTTGCATCCCGCTTCAATTTGTACGTCCATTTGCAGTCGATGATATTCATGTTTGTCGGCGTATCCACAAGCTCCCTGACGTTGTTCTGCATGAGAGATTCGAACTCCTTATCCATTGCTCTTTTCAGCTTTGCTCTGTTTTAACCTCGTATTGCCTCATGGTATGATAGAGGTTCCTGAATCTCCGCTGGAAACAGATTTCCGAGGAAATCATGAAATTTTACGGGAGGCCTCAGTGTTCTTCTGTCTCGAAGGTCATACGGCTCGTTCTCAGGTTGAACTGCTTCGCGTTGTTGTTTTCTATATCTCCCGCTACTTGTTGTGGCTCTTCCTCGTCGTTCGGTTCGTCCGATTTCATTTCCTCTTCATGTTCTTGTTGTTCTGCTTCCGGTTCCTCTGCGTTCTGTAATGGCGTTGGTCCTCGGAATCTTCGTGCTCCTTCGGGGGACGTTTGACACCCAGCCAAACCTCCTCGTCGTTACGTTCGCTTGGTGCAATCGCCGGGTCGACTCTTACCGAAGAAACTACAGTATCTCTGGCCGTCTCACAAGGAGAGGCTCAGGCTTTCGGGTCACCGATTTGGCCGAGTCTTTACTCATTTATAGAGCACCACTAGTATGGTACATCACCACAACCAGGTACTAGGGTGCAACACTCAAAAATAAGGGAAAAAAATTATCTCTAAAGTTGAGCTTGTAAGTATTTGTACAAGTTCCCAATAACGGCTTTCCAAGAGGCGGCGCGGCCGAGCGGTTAAATCGCTAGTCTACTGACTCGGGGGTCGCAGGTTCGAGGCTCTTCATTTGAACTTTTTTTTTAAATTTTTTTCATAGAAATTTTTCATTTTATCATCATTTAATAACAATGAACGTTATTAATCAATATTTTTTAAATTTAAATTTTATTTATATCCTGGGAGCTGTGTTGAAAAGAATATAAATTGTAGAAAAATATCAGGTTTTATTCGCTTTCGGTGAGCTCAGGCTTACAACTTGTGGGATGATAATTATCATAAAAGCATACAAAACATAAATTCAATTGACAATGACTATAGGAGATAAAACCAAAATTCTGCAAGTGCAGGGAGTCTTCAATTTATGTAAAGGAAAACATACTTCATTCACGTTGGAAAAAATACGCCTCTCGTCGGAGAGTTTTGATACAAACCACGCGTATTTCATCATCGCTTGAAATCCTACCACTAATATATTGACTTCAGTATTCAATATGTGTTAATGAAAATTAGGGGAAATTGATTCATCACGTTTTGTACTATGAAATCATAATAATATGAAAACTTTCTTTGAAAAAAAAGGTTAAAAAAGTTCAAATGAAAAGCCTCGAATCTGCGACCCCCGAGTCAGTACACTAGCGCTTTAACCGCTCGGCCGCGCCGCCTCCTGTAAACTCGTTGTTGGGAACTTGTACAAATACTTACTAGCTCAACTTTAGTGGTGATTTTTTCCCTTATTTTTGAGTGTTGCGCCCTAGGGTTGTGGTGATGTACCATACTAGTGGTGTTCTATAAATGAGTAAAGACTCGGCCAAATCGGTGACCCGAAAGCCTGAGCCTCTCCTTGTCGGTTTTATTTCTGTTTGGAAACCACACTCGGAATGCCTTGTATTGGTCTCGTCCCCATATCCTACTAAATAGCCTTTTTGCGCTTTGGCGTCCAGTGCTCGACGTTTCTCCTTTGGAATGTGTACGAAGACCTCCTCGCCGAAGACGTGCAACTCTTTCAAGTCGGGCTTTCGCTGAAACCAGAGTTCTGATGGAGCTTTGACGCTGCTCATTCCGATGCGATTCAGTGTGTCGACAGCCATATTAACTGCTTCTGCCCAAAATTCAGCTTTGATTCCTCCAGCAAACATCGTTGTGCGTGCCGCTTCCTTTCAGCGTGCGATTATCCCTCTACGCCGATCCATTCTGCTCTAGTGTGTATGCTACGGTTCTCTGGTGTCTGATGCCAAGACTGTCCATTAGATTCTTCAACTCGTTAATGAATTCCAATCCACTATCCGTGCGGAAGACTCGTACTCCTGCGGGGCATTATTTCTCGGCCTTCTTTAGAAATTTTTCAATGCAATTTGTTGTCTCTGCTTTACTCTCGATGAAGTATACTGTTCGGAAGTACGAATAATCATCTTTTAGTAGAAGATAGTATCTCGAACCGCCTAAGGACTTGGTTGGCATAGGTTCATAGAGAGATCTGCGTGTATTATTTCTCCAATGTTCTTCATCCTTGAATCACTCTCCGGGAAAGGAAGTCTATGCATCTTCCCGAGGGTGCATGCTTCACAAAACGGATTTTTCTCACCTTTTATTGGAATTTGGAATCTATCGAGAATCTGCCTTACATGCCTGAAGTTCTGATGTGCCAGTTTCTCATGCCAGCTCCTTAGTGTATCCAACGAATTTAAGAACGCTTGCGGTGGATCGTTTCTCCATCTGGACTATTTCGGCTCGACGGTATCGAATTGCATTACGTACATTTTCCCTTGGCGAACTCCTGTCGCGATGATGCGACCATTTTTAATTAACTCGCAGGTGGTATTTGTTGACTGCATCTCAAGGTCTTTGTCTAGAGCAGCTCCTACTGAGAACAGATTATATTTTAATTTCGGCACATATAAAACGTCGACTAGATGATTTTCATTCCAGTTTTCTCCATTGAACATGATGACGTTGATACTTCCTTTTCCATGGGCTTCAATAAATCCTTCATCGCCGATGCGAACTGGAGCGGGGGACTCGAAAGCTTCATAAATCGCGAATCGGTCCCTTCAATTGGTCATATGGTCGCTAGCTCCAGAATCTAGAAACCATTCTGCATCTCGCACTGCTTACGGAGTTTCTGAGGTTAAGGCCTCGCTCACTAAGCTTTCACCATGTAGCTTTTTCTCCGGAGCATTACTGGCCCCTTGTGGTCCCCGATGATTGTCGTCTCCCTTCCGCTGCGAGCATTCGCGAGCCCAATGTCCGAACTCGCCGCATGTGTAGCATTTACCTATCCTAGGGGATTCATTCGACGAACCTCCGCGTCCGCCTCGACCGCCTCGATCTCCGCGTCTACCTTGACCGCCACGCCCTCATCCGGGCTTCCTACGATGAGTGTTAGTCGATAAAGCATTCCCTGCTTTGTCCTGTTGAGATGTACCTCTCGATTCCTCTATCATGAGCCTCGCTTTCAGGTTCTCCAGAGTGCGCTTTCCCGCTGGCGCAGACTCCCATTCGCTGATGAAATACCTGTAGCTCTCCGGCAAGGTCATCAGAATTTTTGTTATAATCATGGAATTTGGGATTTGCTCGCCCATGAGCTTCAATCTGTGCGCAATTTCCTCGAGTTTTGCGATATGTGTTGCGACGTTGTTTGGAGTTTTGTTCACCATGTTGTACCAATTTTGTTGCAGCATGTGCACACTTGCTTCTGATTTCTGCTCGTAGATCGCGGTGAGTTTCAGCCACATTTCCGCTGCCGTCGTACAGTTAATTATATGAAGCGTTGGTTGTTCTCCGATGGTTGTGACGATTAATTTTTGTGCTGTTGCATCGCTCTTGTTCCATTTTCCAGCTTTTTTGTATGCTCAGTTCGTGCAGCTGCATCGGTCTTTGCACCGAGTTCTGCCGGTTTTTGTTCCTCCCTAAAGCAACATTCAATGCTCCATGCAAATTGAGCAGAACTTTTATCTGAAATTTCCAGATTTCCCAATTCTCAGTGTTCTTGAGCTTAATCACTCTTGACAACTCGCTTTCCATTGTATCGATTATACTGGTCAACAGTGATTTTGTTACACGAACCAGACCAGGGCCCTGTAACACAAGCTCTACAAGTGTTACAAGTGTAGAAAATTACTTGTAGGACTTGTAAGACAGTAACCTATAGGGCACTCTTATGGAGAATTTTCTACACTTGTAGAGCTGTTCTGTAACTCAACGTGAACACTTACAAGTCTGTGGCACCGATTTTTCTACAAGTGTAAGAAAATTTCTACCTAGCTGACATCGTGGGTAGAATTTCCTACAAGTCTTCGCGCTCTCTCATGGGAGACGAAACCCACACACTCCAGCTTTCTCGACCGTGCCTCACTCATACAGCGCTCTCGACCCTGCCCCAATACACCGCTCTTATCTCGACTCTGCCCAATAGGGAGGTTCGGACCAAATATATTTTATGTTATTTCTCTATGGAAACTATTATGCATGTGTAAGTAACCATGTACGTGAAAGAATTTTTCAAAAAAAATAAAATTTACTACGTCAAATTGCACATTGTAACTCCGGCGATAACGTTAGGGACGAGAACGTTTTCTTATTGGTTTGACGACACTTGCCCGACACAAGCTCCGCCTTCTCCCGGGGAGCAGTGCAGGCATATAGCGCGAACGTGATTTAACTATCTGGCTCTCTTGGATCGGCAAATGTTTCGGTGGTGAATCAGCGATGGTCAGAAGGGAAAGGGCTAAGCTTCTATTTGAGGAAAGGCTTATTGTTGAGACAGATGAAGTTGATAACAACAATAAGATTGACGTAAATTCCTCAAAAGATTCTGAAGTAGGTAAACAAACTTCGACGAAGTGCACGTATTAAAGATTTGCGTAACGTATCATATGATGAAGATTACTGTTGAATATTAATTTTTTATAAATTTGATCACGATACTATCAATTTTTATGTAATCTTATTAGAATATAAGAGTAATTTGTATCTACAAACTATGTATGTATCAGCATAGATTTAAGATTGAATGATAATGATTACTTGGTCTGATTGAGGTCTTCTTTTTGGGTTTTTCCTTAATCCGTAGCAATAAATGTTGGACCATTGTTATGTTCCCCAAAAGCAAATTATATAATAGATCAGAAAACTGCTACATTAATTTAATCGATTACTTCTTGAGTGAGAGTATTGAAATAAGCAAAAACTGCTCGATGTTAGATATTTATAATCCTAAGTTTAACCCTTTCGCTCATGGTGACCACAAATGTGGACACGTGAATTAATGTATATATAATATAAGGTCATAAATTAGAATTTTTTGACCGTTTGTTCACAATAAGTACATTCGTTTACATTGTAACGAACGTATAAGGCATATATCGCCATACTAATTATGCAAAAAAAATTTTTTTTTTATTAAAAAAAATTAAAATTTAAAGCATCGAAGAGTTGGAATATACATTATCAATTGTATGGCTGTAAAAATAAAAATTCGTGAGTGTGAAAGGGTTAAGAATATGATTTATTATCGCAAATGAAAGGTAAGAGAGAGGGTATAGATTTATAACTCTACCCTTGCTAAAAAGTTTCCAATACTTTACAACCGGAAAAAACCCGGCGGGCCTAGCGGCCCAGATGAGCATGTGGTGTGTAGCTTGATACAGAGTGATTTCTGGTCACTCTGTCCCTTCTAAACGGGCTTTGCTGCGTCTACTAAATAAGAAATAGTTAGTTCCGAGACAGCAACAACGAAGTGTATGTGATTTTTGGACGTGTGGACGTTAAAACCCGCGCTGAAGCCACTACTACTTAATACGTACTGCTGGCTGTTGCGTTTTTTACGGTAAATTTACTCGTTGCGAGCATAGTTTGGACGTTGTGGCGGGGGTGTCTGGCAACTGACGTCACGCAACGTAGCCTCGTGTCGAGGTCCCGTTTTCTAGCCTCGCATCAATTCATGATTTTTAAATATTTATAGCACGATTAACTCTTAATATTTTGCGCTACAACTTCGGTTAACGTTTTTGTGACCCAAACTCTATCGATTTTCATTTTAAAAAAAAATTACCGAACCTCCCTATTCCACCGTTCTCGACCGTGCGTACGCTAAGGCCATGTGTCCTACACTTGTTACACTTGTAGGGCTTGTGTTACAGGGCCCAGGTGATCCTTATAGATTTATGTGCGCTAAAAACGAATCTACTCTCAAATTTGCGTATCACACACACACGTCAGGATTTTGAAATACTTGACGTTAAATATACGAAAACGGGCGATTTTGGCCATATTCACGGGTCTATTACAATGAAACTAAAAAATTTGTCTTAATTGCACTTACAGCATTTGAAAGTGTCGTTTTTTTTAACTTTTCAATGCATTACTTGATTGTTCCTAAACGATTTTACAAAGCCAAATTTCAGTACGACAAGTCGATCGTTTAGGTCCACCGCGCCACGTGCCTAAATGTATCAGGCGCGTGGTGCGGTGGACCTACATGATCGACTTGTACTGAAATTTGGCTTTGTAAAATCGTTTAGGAACAATCAAGTAATGTATTGAAAAATAAATTCAAAAACGACACTTTCAAATGCTGTAAGTGCAATTAAGAAAAAATTGTTAGTTTCATTGTAATAGACTCGTGAATATGGCCAAAATCGCCCGTTTTCGTATATTTAACCTCAAGTATTTCAAAATCCTGACGTGTGATACGCAAATTTGAGTCAGATTCGTTTTTAGTGCACATAAATCTATAAGAATCACCTGGTCTGGTTCGTGTAACAGAAAAATAATGTAATTTTGTTGGCCAGTGTTATATTTTCCACGATCGCACAAAGGCAGGGTGATAACCTCAATGGTCGGCTTCTTAAGTTTCGAGATTTCTCACGTTTGTACTTAAACTATTTCTCGCATAATTTCCCTGGGCCCATAACTTGTCAGGGATTAGGTAGGCAAATTATTTTCACTGCGGATGTGTACGAGAAACAAACCGATATAGTGTGTATATTTCACGGAGAACAAACGAGTAGTTTGAGAACGGCCGACCGTTACTCAGGACTCTTGCTCAACCACTCTTCCAATCCTACTCCAATCCTTCCTTCCACTACATACATACATGGTTGTCCCCCCTTAACCTTTTAAGTCCGGGGGTGGTCGATATATCGACCAGCCATGGGACTATTAATATTTAATGTTTTTTCCATGAATAATTCGTGCGTTCAAACGGGAAAAATAGTGCGAGAATTCCTGGAACCATCCTTCACCTTGAATGACCTTGAATCTAAGATGGCAGATCCAATATGGCGGATGATGAATTCCAGATATTTATCAAAATTTTAAGATAATGGCTCAAACTTGTTACTTTGGGGTTTTCGGGGTCACTCATTATGATGCTGATGTTCAAATCGGTCTATTCTCAAATCCAAAATAGCGGATCCAATATGGCGGATGATGAGAATAGACCGATTTAGATATCAGTATCGTAATGAGCCACTCAAAAAACCTCCAAGTAACAAGTTTCGGGTCATGATTTTCAAATTCTAAACATTTCTGGAATGCATCATCCGCCATATTGCATTCGCCATCTTGGATTTGAGAATAGACCGATTTGGAAATCAACATCGTAATAATGAGCGACCCAAGAAACCCCCGAGTAACAAGTTTCGGGCCATAATCTTAAAATTCTAAAAATTTCTGGAATTCATAATCCGTCATATTGCATTCGCCATCTTGAATTTGAGAATAGACCGATTTGGATATCAGTATCATAATGAGCGACCCAAAAAACACCCGAGTAACAAGTTTTGAGTGATAACACAGTCACACAAAAATAAAGTGGGGTATACATTTGATGCGATATAATCGTAGTAATTTTGCTTCCTGATCATGAATCCGGTGTCAAAATGTGGCCATCACGTCACATTTTTTTTAATCTCAAAAAACCATCAAGATATGATTTTCAAAAAGTTTATGGACTGAAACCATTTCGGTATAAGGAGTTTCTCGGGTCGCTGATCACGAATCTCAAGTCGGATTTCAAAAATTCAATATGGCGGATCCAATATGGCGGACATTTTCGAAAATTTTTAATTTTTGCAAGTATAACTTCAGATTCGTGATCAGCGACCCAAAAAAAACCCTATACCAAATTTGGCATGAATCCGTCGATTTTCGAAAATCTCGTCCGCCATATTGGATCTACCATCTTGAATTTTTAAAATCCGACTTCAGATTCGTGATCAGCGACTCAAAAATACCCTATACCGAAATTGGTTTAAGTCCATTAACTTTTTGAAAATCATGATCTCTGACCGGTTTTTTGAGATTATAGAAAAATTGACGTGATGGCCAAATTTTGACACCGGATTCGTAATCAGGAGGCAAAATTAATACGGATAACATATCGTATCAAATGTATACCCCAGTTTTTTTTGTGTGACTGTATAATCTTTACTGCCAAATTTTTTTCATTGGATTTTGCCTTGCTGGCGGGGATGATCGATATATCGACCAGCAGTCAGGTCGGTGCTTCCAAATAGGAAATTTATTGATTTTATTTATAAATTTCACGTCTAAAACAAGTCGATTTTAACTGAAATTTCCCCGGACTTAAAAGGTTAAGCAGGATCGGCAACTGTAATGATGTAACTTTTAAACTGAGGTAGTTACTCATGAACTGAAATTAATTCTGATAAGAATCAGGCGTACCTACACTGTTGGAAATTTTGTTTGAAAATTCAAGGGAATGTAACTGAAGCAATTATTAATCAAATTTGTACCTAAAATATCATATTATGCATATACACATACATTTTTAAAGTTTTGCCTTAAAATTACTGCTTTCAAAGAGCGTAATAATTGTAAAACGCAATCATATTATTTCAATCGTTCTTTATTCTGAATATTCAGATGAAGTCAGAGCTAAATTTGAAATTACTCCATCTTGAAAATTGTCAATGCGAGACTGAATTGTCAAGCACAAGTAACTAAACTTTCAGGTGCAGGTAGCTGAATATCGAAATGCAAACAACTAAATTTTCAAGCGTAGATAAATGTCTTCAGGCATAGGTGACTCAAATTCCAGATCAATGATTCGTAACTTAGCTTTTACCGTAACCTTCTTGCTCCATTGGAATTTCCGGATAGCGAATTTGCTAACTAACTTTATCCTGTGCAACATTTAGTTTGTTTTTCTTGTCTATACTAAGTACACTGTTTTCCGTGATATAATATAACTTTCTGATAGCTATAGATATACTAGACCGTGGAGGAACGAGTGTGCCTTAGTGTAGACGAGAAAAACAAACGTATTACCTTACAACGTATCGTTAGATACAACTATGTTCTCTGGCATATTTTAATTATAATGCATTAAAAAAAATAAAAACTAATATCTACAAATAGGACTTACCTTGCTTATTATTTTGTATAATAATTATAGCTCTTAATACTGATTATTGTCTTCTCAATGCACGTGTTTGACGAGTATTTTTGAATGCATACGTACCTGGATAATATTTTGCCAGCAACTTGTTATTGAATTACTGAAAACTGTTGCTATCACGTTGTCAACAAGGTGTGTCCTCATCTGCTTTAATATTGCTAGCAAAAGGAGATGAAAACCTTTGACATGCGTGCATGCATGCATATCCACTGAAGTTCAATCCGGTTTGTTTAAAGCGAAATAAATAAATCATGGTATGTTGTCAGCATCGACGTCATCATCATCATCATCATCATCTTCGGTATTATCTATATTGCTAACATTCAGGCAGACCTGGTCATGATAGTTGATGCACATTGTTCAACGTAAGCTAGCTTTTACGCACCCACATCTATTTCCACATCCCAATTTGCAGCCGCATGAAATGAGAGAATGGTCGCTGGGGCTGGTGCATTCGTCGTGGAAATCGGCGTTAAACTGTTGCCGAGTTTTTTCCATCCCCACTGTAGGATTGAATGAATTGCCCTTCTATGCCTGGATTTGATGAAACACGCGATAGCAATGCTGACGTGTAGCAGCAGAAGTCGATGATATTGTAGTTTTGGTAATAATACATTATTGTTTGCTTTACCTACAAGTTTGTTGAAGGCCAAGAATCTATAGTTGTCCAGACTTTCTTCTCCAGGAGGAGCTTTATATAAAGCGAGAATATATCGCTCTCCTGCGCTTGCGATGTCCTCATAACTCGATTCTTGATTATTAAAAACTGGCAAAACATCTTGCAAATCTTGTCTCTTGTTGAGTAAAGCGATCGTTTGGATTTTTCCTTTGGAAAAAAATACCGATGTAGTGTCACAACTGTTAATGGCGTGAGCAAATAATATTGCTTCTTTGCAGTTCTTTAAAAGTGTCGATGACTGCAAATCGTGGGAACTATAAATTCTTTTACTGGTCTTTCCTTGTCCTTCTTTTAAAAACTGTATACCTTTGTCACAAGGAGAAAGAGCGATGAGAAGAGTTACCAGGTCGACATCTTGTCCCACGATAACAGCTGATTCGCACTGATAAGATTTTTTCACGGCAGTTTGAACAATTAACAAATCAGTATCATCCGCAGCAACAGTCACTCCGATTCCTTCGCTCTCCAATCTTGTTACTAATTGTGAAATGAAACTCTCCTTGTTGACGAGGTTGCTCAGGAACTTTAACTGTAATTCGGTGAGAGCCTTATTTTCATTGAAAATAATTTCGGATGATGTGCGTTGCACTAGCCGTTGTTGGCGTTTGATACTCTTTGTGCTGTTTAAATTCTGTGAGTAGCTAACAACTGTTATTCTTTGACCTTAATGTTTCTTTACGTACTCTACGTAAGCCGTGTGAACGGTTGCAAATGTCCCTTGCTTTGGCCATACTACGTGTTGAATCAAGTGACCTTCATCAATCACAAACTCGCTGTCTACGAAATCAATGGATTGTCCTACAATAGTATTAAAAATCTGATATAATGACAATTTCTTTGTTTTTCTCATCAAACCTAAAAAGGTCGATTATGTAAAGAGGCACTGAAGCGAGCTCATACGTAAAGCAGGTTTTCAAGTCTTCAGTCGAGTGAATAGTGCAAATAATTAGTTGAAATAGCAACGTTGAATCAATTTGGACTTCGCCTTCTTTGACTTTAACTGTATTGTTTATAGAGGAAATTGGTTTTGCTCGATTCGATCGTTTCACCTGAAAAATCAACGAACTTCCAACTGTTACACTCTCATGTAATGGCTTTTTACCAATTTCTTTAACTCTGTAACAATTAGTGTCTTTCTGTAACGGCTGGACCGCTAGATAATGACAGAAGATTGGAGTAATTAATGAATGGTGAATGTCGCTGTAACCATTACAAAAGCTTGTCACAGTCCTCTTGGTCTTTCTTCATTCTTAAATCCTGCAATTCAACGTGTTTATGGCTGCTCTCAGTACGTAAGACGCCAAATTCCTCCATATTGGTACGCACATGATACGCTGCTGGCAATCCAAGAATCCAATTGTTCAACACAGTATCAGCTACCTCCACCCCTCCAAAATGTCCCACAACTCGATTTGAAGCAGCTCTCGACGCACTATTAGAACAATTTTAAAACGCTGTGAGTTCGTAAAACAAAGAGAGGACGTTGATAATATAATTCCTGCTACAAGGTGCTTAGTTCTTTTAAAAGTATTAAAAATTAAGCAAAATACGTAAAAGAAAAAAACTAAAAACGAGTTAGTCATTCTAACTTGCAATAGATGTGTAAACATCTGGAAGAACAATGTTGCGTGGAAGTGATGTGGGTGTATTCGGTTACAGACAATTATTTAAAAAATGATCGTCTTTTTGTCCTAATAACTTTATTTAACCGAATATACCCACATCACTTCCACGCAACATTGTTCTGCCAGATGTTTACACATCTATTGCAAGTTAGAATGACTAACTCGTTTTTAGTTTTTTCCCACCTACCATACCTCCACTAGCATTTTTCGCGAGATTCCTATATGAATTCCGCGTAAAGTACCTTGAGTTTGTGAGAGGAAATTTTCGACGCAAGTTGGGAAGAATGGGAATGAAATTTTAATTTTGGAATGCCGCGATGTTTGTATACGAAAATGTAGCGTGGAAGTGATGTGGGTATAATCGGTGAAAGGAAAATATGAAAACCAAAAATCGAAGTGTGTGAAAAGATTCTACAGGGTGAAGTGTGTAGTTGTTGTGTATTCATATTTCATTTGTACACGACAATCATTTATGTAGTAATTTGTAGTTTGAACTGGTGAAATGAAATAGTGATTAATAATGTACAGGAATTGAAAAGAAGAGTAGGGCAGAATACATGAGAAACTATGGACAAAAAGAAATGTGAGGAGGAACATAAGAATGCAGCACGACATGAGGCGGTTGTAATTGCGAGGTTGTTGTAACCAAATGGACAGACTATTCTGTCAATCATTTGGTGATTTCAACGTAAAGTTTAATTGTCCTGCATATACACCAGTTATTAATACTTTGAAGGATAAGTTGGAACTTGATATGGGTTTATGCACCGTATTTTTTTAGCTATCATAAACCAGTTATATCCACTAAACTATGGAAGTCACGAATTGGTATCTAGTTTTATTAGAAATCGTAGTGAAACCGTTGTTATACACTGAAAACAGTATAAAGATGTACGTTCTGGAGATAGAAGCGTCTAACATTGGAATGGTGATTTTGTGAAGAATGGAAAGCACTCACCGTTATTCTGAAATTCACGATTTCGAAGTTAGACGCTCCGATCTCTCGAATTGATACCGACTCTAGGTAATTACCGACTCGACTTGTACCGGTATAAATACCGACCAAGCCCGGCCGAAGGTAAATGTCAAGATCCTGCACCGAAATTACACGGACACACACTAATGTCGATAACATTTCCCCCACCACTTCCATGAAATCACTCCCAAGCGAGCCTAAAGATGTTTACACATCAAAAATTGCAATCTTATAAATTATACTTGAAATCCGCATTCAACGGAGCGCGCCAACTTACCCTTATATTGAAACCGCCTTTATAAGAATACTATCCATTCCACGAAAAAAATGAATGAAACCTTTCTTATAGGAAAGTTTATGAGGAATATTTTTTATTTGAAATATTTTCGCCAAAAAGTAATAGTTTAGCATATACACGAGATTAATCATATTTAGGGGTGGTTTCTGAAATTTTAAGGGATGATTCCACCACGATAGAAGTGGGAACTTTTTTGGTTATCATTCTAACGCCGTCGACAATATTTCTGCCAAGTTTCAAAACTTTTACCATTATTTCTGATTTAAGCCGATTTCGACCTAATTTCCCTGGACTATATGACAAGGACTGGATAATTCTATCGGGAATGTCTGTGCAAAATTTCAGCAAAATCAGTCCATTAGTTATTGAGATATATGGGGCACCGTTTTAGAAAATACCATTCTGAGAAAAACGCCTTTAAAGTTTGAAGTCGAATTTTCATTGACTTAATTCTCTTTTTTTAATACTCACATTGAATCATAAATTCCCTTGCTATATAATGCTTCTTCTTGTGATGTTGTAGCCTTCAATAGATATTTCTTTGATTATTTCAGCCGCGTTCTTGTCTCCTTCGTCATACTCGCAGGCGTGTGTTCCGCAAGACTCACGCGCCGATTGTTTTCAGAAGTAGCCCACTGATGGGCATTCAATTCTGAGCCGATTTGCATTACCTGTATTATTTTTAATAGCGATGATGTTCCGTCATTTAACACCTATACAACAATATTGGCAGCAATTTGCACAATTGAACCACTATTTACTTCTTTAGGTGAAATTTTCCAGATATAATGTTTAAACGCTCATTGTTATTTTGCGTATATCTTTACACGTAGCATTATAATAAATTTTCCTAGCTGATGTCTCGGTAAACAGGCAGAATTGCAGTAAGAACTTCGGGAGGAAGTGTTTTATAGTTGTGGGTAGAGATGTGTAGTGTTCTCAACCTATATCTTCTGCCATGTGCACCAAGAGTCGATCCCTTTGGGGCAAAATTCGTGTTTTGGATTTTCGTCTGTTGACTTGTAACGGAAGAACGTGGCCCAAATTATATTTTTCATTGTTTCTAGTGAGTCACAGTTTCTTCGTATAGCTAAACCATAATAAATACTTAATTTATACAAATCAAACTGTTCAGCTTGAGCAGCAGAATATAATAGACTTGAAATTCAAGATAATATTGTAATAACGGGACTAAACTGACTATGGCACTACTAAAATTAACCGCTATACTTCGTCAGATCAAAATTCCATAGAAAGTTATTAGAGTATTGTCCGAATACAATGATGTTCGGATTATACCACCGTAACGACCACTTGTTCCACCGCTCTTAGCGGTTGTACTTTGTTAATTTTTACAATTTTTGAATACAAATTCCACAGAATATAAATAAAAGTAATACTATCGCATACAAATATTTTCGGAAAATCAATTTTTTTCACCCACGTAAGTGTATATCTGCCCTGCTAAGACAGGAAGTCGTATTTGCAAAAACATCGATTTTTTGCTTCTTTGGCTATTTGAGCATATCTATCTGCTTTATTACTGTGCCAAGTGTGTGTGTAAGGCGTATCTGCAGCTCCTATATATCAGCTAAAAACAAAAATCGGATGCGTTTCTACGAGCACGGCTTGAAACAATTCAAAAAAACTGTTGTATCTTGTAATGTGTTAACGTGTAGATACGACTTCTTGTCTTAGCAGGGCAGATATGGTCCTTTATAAGCCATGATTTATTTGATGGATACGGTTGAGGATGGTGCATGCAAAAGCAGACATGTCCATTTATGAAAACGCCTGAAAAAACTGTGTTTTGTTCTTATACATTTTGTTCTGATTGAACTCGGTACGTTTAAATACGAAATAATACAAGATTTGTCTTACTTTGCGAGAATCTAGATAAGGCCAGCCCTAGAAACCATACAAGAGAGTACAAATCTGGATAAAAATAGATTGGGATTAAAAATGGACATGTCTGCTATTGCATGAACCTTCCTCAGTTATTCACTCTCGGTAAGACCGCCCGAGTAAAATGAAAATGTGTGGGAGAAGTGTGGTGAAAGTGTGGCTGTCAAGTTCTGTGGCATGTATGGCTAAATAGACTTATCCATACATAGCCCACATTTCCTGAAAGGTATCGAAGTAGTGCGGCTGATGTGTGGCAAACAAGAATATGTGTGGCTGCAGGATTGTACGGCATGTGTGATAGTTTTCTATTATGGGGTTGCATTGAAAGCCGCAGTTTTTCTCTGTTTTTAAAACATTATGTCGTAATAAAATGTGTGAATACCTCAATCAAAGTATTTTCCTTCGGAAACTATAACTTTTTCCCACTTTTCTGTCTGAAGTTGAATTCCGCGACGAAAGAATTATCTACTTTTTGAGTTAATCCACTCAGCAACCCAGTTTTTGACTTCTTGGTAATTATGGAAGTGTGTATCTTCCAAGTCATGTTGCATTGATCTAAATAAATGATAATTACTTGGGGCCAGGTCTGAAGAATACGCTGGGTGAACTTCCCATTCAAGCTCCATCAATATTTCTTTCACAGCTTTAGTAACATGAGGCCGAGAGTTGTGAAGAAGAATCACTTTTCGGCAATTTGATGGAACTGATGACTGACTGATGGTCGTTTTTGCATCAAATTATCATTTAAACGCTCCAATTGTCATTGATAACGTTCGGCGGTAATTGTTTCATTCGGTTTCAACAGCTCATAATAAACGACACCTTCCATATCCCACCAAATTGAAATCATTGTTTTGTGACCGTGGATGCTTCGTTTTGGTATCGACGTTGATGGATGGTTGGCCAAGATTAACCCATGATTTTTTGCGCTTCGAATTGTCAAAATAGATCCATTTCTCATCGCCGGTTACGATACGCCATAAAAAACTTTTCTTTTTATGCTTTGCAAGCAAAGAAATCGAGATATTCAGACGATTAGCAATGGAATTTTCGGTCAATTCATGTGGCTGCCACTTTCCTTTTTTTTCAATCTTTCCTATGGCATGTAAACGTCGTGAAATTGTAGATTCGTATCGACTTCAAGCTGTTAAGCCAATTCTTTGAGCGTTTGAGTAGGGTTTTCTTCCAATAGAGCTTGCAGTTGTTCATAGACATAGACTTATATTAACAACTAATGGCAGTTTAATGACTGAATCTTAATGAGAAATGTCCATAATTTAAAGTGATATAAGGAGTACTAGTCGCAGCGCACGACATAAGTATGAGGGCACAGTGAAAAGTCCGATACTTTTCTAGTAGATGGTGGTGCGATCGCGAAGATGTGGCAGCACTGACTGCTACACACCTAATCTCACCTAGGTTTCAGTCAATCAGAGATCGAGGAGTCGAGAGCCAATCATTGAACTGAATAGAAAAGTATTCTTCACTTTTTGTTTTGTTTAATAAGAAAATAACGTTGTTTACGTTGTTATGGTAACGGGCTTTCAATTTAGTCAATAAACGGTAGTTATTGAGTTTACACGTTCTTCGTCCTTAGCGTACATTACACAGGCCTGTGAAATTAAAGTTTTTGAAAAATACAAGAGAAGTTCTCGCTGATTTTTATGTTATTTGGTGTGAAGATTTCTAAAATGACCACCATTTTTTTTCATCACGTCAGGATATTTGATAAAATCGATATCGCTATTTTTGCTAGAATCCTATTTGAAAATTAATTATCTCGAACACAATTTTGCGTACTATCTGGCAACAGTGGTTTTTATCTATTGAAATATATGTAAAATAATCGATTTTTAGTGAGGCAAATTAATTTTTCAGCAATCGATTATTTTGTATAGGTTTAAATGGATGAAAACCACTGTTACCAGATCGCAGGAGCCGCCTCTGGTCGAGAGGAAAACTAAACGTTCCCTTCGGTTTAAACTTAAATACATCAACTTATGGTGTAGTTTCTAGAGAAAAATCACCAACATACTATTTTAATTTGTTTTTATTAAGATAAGTTACATGAAATAGGTTACCGACCAAGAGTTTGAAAGTTAGAAATGTTCATAAAAATCCAAGTAAACTTGAATTTTTCAAGAAAACTTGACGTGATAGAACTTTCTTATTATTTTTTTAAAATCAACACCAAAAAATACATAAAGTTCAGTTGTCACTTCCCCTGTATTTTTTTCATCGCAGGCCTGTGTTATTTGTAGATCGAAACCACACAAAGAGAGTATACACCAACATATTTGGCGAAAGAAAAAAGTTCTGTTCCACCACGACAATGCGCCTACCCATTCGTCTGCTGTTGCAACAGCGAAATTGGTCGATTCGAAGTTCGAATTGCTGCCGCATGAACCTTATTCACCGGATTTGGCTACTTTACAGACTTAGAAAAAAATTACTTTTTGGAGGATTTAAAAAATTGGAATATCGTTGGATGAAATGTATTGAGCGGAAAGGTGACTATGTTGAAAAATGAATGAACAATTCATAAAAAAGAAAGTGTTTAATTAAAAAAGTATCGGACTTTTCACTCTGCCATCGTAATTAGAGCCATCTATAGGAAACAGCGGCTTTCTATGCAACCTCCTAACACATACCTATGTATCTACAAATAACTCGCTCAGTTCAGGTAAATTAAACACCTTTTAATCAAAACTACATAATAAGTAGAATTACATAATTAAATTAGGTTATATTGTACATTAAATTCGACGGTGATCGATGACACGGAGAATAAATATACGAAGATTTGCTCGTAGTGACTCGTGTCAGCCCGGCTCCGCTTAGGTCTCAGCGATGCGATGCGATGATCTCGTTATTCCGTTGGATTATGCCGTATCGCATCGTTTTTTTTCGCAGCATATCCTCCGAGGGGCCTGTAATGCAAGCAAATTAAATCGGTGGATCGGTTCGCGAAAATCAATGATTGTTTTTAAACATTCTTTTAACTAACCTTTTTTCCAGATGACATGTTTCTTTTTGTTAAACTTATTTATATTATGAAGTAAGATTCGATATCATTCGTAGAGTAAAACATTGGCTAGGATTTAAGACGTATACGCAATAAATGTTCATAATAAAATTGAACGACTTATTGTGTATGTGACTTCAGTTTTATCGAATGTCTTCTGTCTTGACACGAATGATACCGAAACTAATTTAAGAATGTGAAAATAGCCCAGTCAAATGGTAGTTTGACCAAAACAAAATTGCTAAAGTTTTTTTCTCGACGGTCTTATATATTTTTGGGGCTGCTGAATCCGAATTTATAGTTTGCTGCCTTGTAGGAGGTCGGCTTCATAGCCAAAAACAAAAAAATCTTAATTTTTTAGCACTTTTTTCAGTTTTTTTGCTTATATCTAAAGAACTATACGTTTTTTAAAGATGAGTGTTCCATACAAAATTAAAGTAAATAAAATTTCCTACAAAATGCACCGACCATCTTTGATTTTATAATAAGCAGTCTCCACGCTAGAGCTCAGTGAAAACCAGTAATTTTTTTATATTTTCACAAAAACGTCAAAAACACCAATTTCCATCCCCTGCAACCCGAGAAATATATGTTAATAAACCCTTATATCACGTGTAAGTACATTATATATCATAAAAAAGACGTCTGCAATATTTAATTTTCTCATAAAGATTTTTGTGAGAAGAAACTTCTTTTGAATAAGTTAAATGTCAAGCCATGTTTGATAAAAACATTAAGAAATTATATTTAAAACTCTTATTAGGTGGTCGAGTCGATGGTTGCTAAAAGACTCAACGTGAGTTTATTATCGACCAGTAATTTGAATACGCATTTCAACACTGCAAATTGCTCTTCCAGCGTTTCTGTTATGACCAAAATGTCGTCCTTATAAACAACGACGTTACCCGCTCTAATTTCATCTTTTAAAATTGTGTTTATATATCGCTGAAGAGCGGCTGGAGCCGTCTTGATACCGAAGGGCATTCGCGAACATTCATATTGCCCTAACGGCGTGACGAATGATGTGTACTTTACGGAATCATCCGAGACTTTCAAGTGATAATATCGATCCTTTAAATCTAACGACGAAAAGTATTTCTTATTTGACAATGCGTTAATCTGATCCTCAATTACGGGTAATGGATAATAATTATCTCTTTTCAACATATCATTTAAATGTCTGAAATCGATACACATTCTTACTTCTTCATTCTTTTTGTTTACCAGCACTATTGGAGATGCATACTCAGAGTCACTCGACCTAATGTACCCTTTTTCTAGCAAACTATCCAAAACAACACTTAACTTATTTTTTTGATCATACGATAATCGTCGCTGCGCCGAATGGAACAGTTTATCATCTTTCAATCTTAATTTCAGCTATTGTTTAGTCGTTGGCTCGTCCGGTCTTTCAGGCATCAAGTACTCTTCCTTAAACAATTTCCTGAATTTCATCCTAACCTTTTCGTCGCCCTTTTCGCTTATGTTTAGTCTATCGCTTGGTTCATCTGATTCATCGACTTCAGTGTGTAATACCTCGGATATTGCGTCGTTCTCCACCGACCTACGTAACTCTAACTAGAATTTCCGTATCAAAATGTCTCTTCCAAGTAAAGCCGAAACTCTAAACGTATTTTCTGGAACAACAAAAATTGGTACATCCTCTTCGACTAAATTATACAAAGTAATTCGCGTCTTTACAGTCCCCAAAATTTTAATCGGCGTTTGATTTACCTCTTTGTATGGCAATGAATTCGAATCAATTGGAAGCATCGACTGTTTATCAACAAACCTTTCTTTTATCATAATAATAGGACTTCCCGTATCTAATTGCGTATCTAAATTCAAAATTCTTCGCGTACTCCCATCATTAACTTCAAATATTACTATCTCATGACATTCTTCTTGAGACGCTGACTCCTTGTAGACATTGGTCACCTGCGGATGCGGTTTGGTCGATCCCTCAGATTTCTGCTTCTTATTCTTCCAATTCTCTGGATAGTCCTTCGCTTGATGCCCCATTCGGAAATATACAGGGTGTCCCGTCATGTAATGTCCATACTGAATTTACGTGTTCCTGTGGTCAATCTGAACCGAAAAGTCTTAATACACAAGAGGTCTACAAGTCACCGTGTGTAAGTAAAAAAATGAAATGACAGGGTGGCCACATGCTCTGGAATTCTGTAAAATCTGGAAAAGTCAGGGAATTTTTCAAATCTGGAAAAAGTCAGGGAAAAGTCAAGGGAATTTTGCGTAAAATCTGGAATTTTCATTTGAACGTACCTTGTATTCAAAAAAATTTTTTTTCAAAGTTCGAGTTGCGGATAAAACAGAACTTGATTCATTTAGGTGGGAAAGTCTACACAATAGATAATGTAGATCGATTACCATGCATTATGTGTCATTTCATTTGTACTCTACATTTATCGATTGAATTCGCGCAAAATTACGGTCGCCATAATTGTTTTCTTTTCATCGTGCAACCGGCTAAACACCGATGCGAAATTTGTAACTACACATTTTACGAAATGTAACTGACAGAAAGTGTTTGAATTAAAAGGTAAGCGCGATTTCAGTTTAATACTTATATGAATAAATGTGAAAAAAATGAACTTTTTATCACATTTAAAAATGGTTTTAAGGCTACGAACTGGAAAATACCTTCGTTTTTACGTTCCATTTACTATCTTTTTTTCAATGTTCCTGTGCGCCGAGCTGATTATACTCATTACACAGGTTTTTCTGAATTCCCAATGAAGTTTTGTGCAATCCACAATGGATAGAAAATGAGAAAGTAGCTGAACGTGCCATACGTATAATTCCGAATCTCGAGCAATATGTGGAAAAAGCAAAAGCTGACAAAAAAGCTCCTAGCTGTGAAAGTTTTCAAATAGTATGTGAATTACTCCAGGATCCATTGTTACTAGCTAAACTATTACGAGCTACTATTACGAGCTAACTTGGATTTTTTTAATCCATTGCATCGGATATCGAGCCATTTTTAATCAAATTTCAAAGTGATGAGCCACTTGCACCTCTGCTGCACGAGTCTCTATTGGCTTTTATGAAAACTCTGATGGCACGATTTGTAAAACAAAATGTACTTGAAGAAGAAGTAAACGTAACAAAAATTGATATTAATGATGAAAAAAATTTAATTCCTGATAAAGAAATCCATTTGGGATACGTGACACGTGACGCAATTCGATCAGTTCGAAAATTACTCAAGGATCGTGAAATACTTCAATTTAGACACGATTGTAAGAAAATTCTAAAGAAAATTTGTGATTCGTTGATGACACGTAGTCCATTGAAATTCAGACTAACGAAAGGAATTTCTTTTTTGGATCCCCAAATTCTGACAGAATCCAACTTACGCTACAAACGACTGCAGTTAGCTTTGGAGGTTTTCACTAAGTCTAACTGGATTTCAGGTATCACTGCAGATAAAATAGATAAACAGTTCAAAGCGGTTTGTACTACTGAATTATTTTCCACAATATTAACGAGTTTTTCTGAGGTCAGACTGGATCATCTCTGGGTACATGAGCAATACTCAAGACGTCAGACTATGAGGAACTTCGATCATTTCTCAAAATGGTTTTCACTTTATCACACGGAAATGCCTCGTTGGAAGGAGGTTTCTCAGTCAACAAGGAGTTTTTGGTCGAAAATCTGAGCGAACAATCACTGGTAGCCCAGAGACAAGTGTATGATTCAGTTACTGATCTTGGTGGGATGGAAAATGTGGGTATAACGAAGCAGTTGATGCACTCTTGTCGCAATGCTCGTAACCGATATGGCGAAGCACTAGAGAGAACAAAATGCGAATCAAAAAATCGTGAGGAAGAAGAAAATGAAAAACGACTCACAAAATTGAAGCTGAAAGCACTGGCCGCTGAGAAAGCGAAAGTATTGCAAGAAACTCAACAAAAATTGTCTGCGATAGACGAAGAAATGAGAGAATTAAAGTGAAACAACAGAAAAATTGATTTTACTTTTAAGGAAACAATGAAATTAAATATTTGCCAAAAAAAAAGTTTAATAAACTGACATTTTTGTGATAAAAAATATATTTATATATATGTAATGTTATTTCTAATTAAAAAAAAGTGTTCGTTTGTATTAATAAAAAATATATGAGGTTTGAATATAAAAAAAATAAAGAATTTTGCTTATTTTTCGGTCTGGAAAATTCTAAAAATCGGTCTGGAAAACCTGGAAAAGTCAGGGAATTTTTTCAGCCAGATTCTGTGGCCACCCTGAATGATACAATACTAATAAATAAAGCAGCTTTATTTTTCTTTAGACAATAATTGTCCAATCATCTCACATATTGTTCGAAATGACCACCTTGATGATCAATACATAACTGTGCTCTTTGAGAAATCGTTGTTGTGGAGCGTAAAGGGATTTCATGGTCGTTATACGGAACACACGCATGGTGGCTTTTGGGACCCTTGTATATTAAGACTTTTCGGTCCAGATTGACCCCAGGAACACGTAAATTCAGTATGGACATTACCTACATGACGGGACACCCTGTATGTAACACACCCCTTTCTCTCTTACTGGTCGCGGACAGTCTTTAGCAATATGATTGGGCTTGCTGCAATTGTAGCACTTCACTCGGTCTTTCTTGACGCTATCATACTTCTCACTTTTTACTTCACTTTCCTGATTCTTACTGTCTTTGTCTTGCTTTTCTGTTTTGATGCCACTCATCGTACTGATTGACGCATTCGTTCCTCTCGCACCACTCTTTATTTCTGCTTTAAGTGTGATCCCTTTGAACGCCAAAAGTAAATCTGCCTTTGCCTTAAGCCGTAACATTAACGCTTGATTTTTCAAGCCTCTTTCTGGAATACCTTCAATAATATACTCGATGATTTCCTCCTCATCTTCCAATGGTACACGATTGGCCAAAATCGTCTTGTCATAAAAATAATCATTGAACGTTTCATTTGTCTGCCACTTCCTATTCTCGAACTCCTTTTTGCTATTCAATCTCATTGGACGGTAATCGAAGAACTTTTCCATGGTCTTCAGTAAGTCTGTCAAACTCATCTCTCGATGCTCTGCCTTTGAATGGAACCACGACGCTGCTTTCCCCTTTAACTTCGTAGTCACCAACAATTGCCCCATCTGTTCATTCAGTTTAAACACACGTACCACATGCTGCACTTGCTTTTGCCACTCAACAAAATCTGTTCCCTCACTGAAATCTGCCAATGACTCTCCAATTGTCTTTAAACTAGCCTTCAACACGTTGCTATTTGCTGTATCAACTGGTCGACCGTTACCCAGTTGAACTTCCCGTCTCGTCAACTCTCGTTCCCGTTCTAATAATGTCACCTTTTCACTCAATAATTCGCGTTCTCTCTTCAGTAGTTGCAATTCTCTCTGTAACTGATCATCGTGCTGATTTGCATTCCGACCATCACCATTTAACTGAGCGAGCATTCCCTCATTTCGCAGCAGATTTCACGGTGGCTCACTGTTGTAGTCCCCACTTCAAAGTTCGGACGCCGAGTGACCCTTCTTGTCTTTAGTTTTATGTTCGGTGACGCAACTTAGGTCGGACTGCGAACGTTGGCGGTGCCGTCACGTTTTAGAGAGCAAGTTCTTTAACGTTCTTTTACGTGGAATAAAGTTTTTTGTTGATGACTTGTATATTTCTCGACTTGTAAGAGGTGGGACTGGGTGTTTTTGTAAAAGTACCAAAAAATCGTTTTTTTAGCGAACTCTAGCGCCGTTACCGCTTGTCAGAAAATCAAAGATGGCCAGTGCATTTTGTAGGAAATTTTATTTACTTTAATTTTGTATAGAACGCTCATCTTCAAAAAACGTACAGTTTTTGAGATATGTAAGAGTGGGCCCCTAGCTGGGCTTGTCACGGGCCTGAGGATGGCGCGCGAGTCGCAGGCGGAGGAGATAGCGGCGAGGGAGTAGAGACAGTCGATAGATCGCATGTCTAGTGCGCGGGTGCGTGGATCGTGATCAGAGCGTTTTTGCGTTCGTGAAGTCTGTCCGTCATTTTCACATTCTCTTGGGAGCCATCCCTACAGTTGGGGGCTCGTCCGGGATTGAGGCCGATAATCGAGTGTGAAATACGGTGTGAAGTTGAAAAGTTGTGCGATAAAAATATCGCAGTATCCAATCGGGAGCGTGCACGAACGCGTCGGCCATTACGCGTCGCGTTACGGCTAACCGGCGGATCAAAAAAATCGAAGTCGATTAACACGTCGTAATACGTTGTGAAACGTCGTGCGGATTTCGATCGAGCGTACAAAACGTTGTGTACTGCAAAAGTCGTTGCGCGTAGCATAATTCTGTCGAAGTCGTGTGCGTATCGATCAAACCCGTTACACGGCGTGAATCACAGATCGTTATAGTACGTCGAACGTCGCGTCGGAAATTGCATCGTTCACGGTTGTGCGTCGTGACTTGAACGAAGGACATAATTGTCGGATAAATCGCGCCAGGTACTCGTACATTTTGAGTAGCGCGTGAAGTCGTCAAGCGTGTGAAATGTTTTCGACGCCACCACTACCCAAAGACAAAGGACAGAGAGCCGGCAAGAACAATAGAGGACGCTGCCAAAAGAGCGCGGAAGAGGCCAGTGGTAGTGCGGCGAACGAAAATAGCAGTGAATTGTCGAACATCGACGATAGGAATGCCCAACGAAAAACCGGAAATAAAGAAAACGACGTTAATGCGGATTCCCAAATGTCGAAGACACAAGTCGAGAAAATGAAGATACAACAGCTACGAGACGAACGGCAGAAGAAGAATTTACCGACAGTAGGAAAAAAGAAGGATCTGCAAGATCGATTGCGCAACGCGGGCAGATAGTCTGCGTGATATACCTAGCAGACGAGGAACCGCGCATGTAAATCACATGTCAAGTACGTTCTCTATTAAGGACGTTGAAGGAAGTATTCCTGTGTTTACCGGCGACGATAAGATGACATCCACAAGTGGATAGACGAGTTCGAAGACACGTGCATCTTGCTGGGATGGAGCGACCTGCAGAAGGTAATCTACGGAAAGAAGATGCTTCGGGGATCGGCGAAACAGTTCATCGCTCTGCAGCGAGGTCCGACAACGTGGAAGGCTCTGAAGGATTGTTTCATCCGAGAATTCAAAGTAGAGATCAACAGCGCAATTATCCATACACAATTGCAGAAACGAAAACGGCAAATGAGCGAGGCTCCGCGTCAATATATTTATGCGATGCAAACCATTGCAAATCAAGGTTATGTAGAGGACGAGGCTCTCGTCCTATACATTATCGACGGCGTTCCAGATGATGAAACAAATAAGCAGATTTTATACAATTCTCGAACAATCGATGAAGTAAAGAAAAATCTTGAACTTTACGATCGTATGCGCGAGAAGTTAGGTCGAAAGAAACCAACGGGTAGAATAGACAAAAGCTGAATCGAGTAACGATAAAAAAGACTCAAAGGATAAAAGGGACGCGAACAAGTCAACGACGAAGAAGGTTCGCTGTTACGCATGCGGATCACCAGACCATGAAGTAAAAGAATGTCCTCACAGACAAAGGTCCGAAATGTTTCCGATGCAACCAATTTGGACATATCTCTACAAAATGTGAGAAGGTTAATCGGGTGATGGCTGACGACGACACAGTCACTGTTCAAATCAGTGAAACGAATATACTGGCGATATTAGATACAGGCTGTTCCAAGACTCCTACGAGAAGACGAATATTATAAGATTGGTAGCCCAATATTGCGCCCGACCGGACGCATGCTCAAAGGATTTGGAAACGCACAGAGCAAAGCGACCGGCGTCTTCGATACAAAGTTTCGATTCATGCTGAAATCTACAACAACGAAGTGTATGTTATTCCGGTTGATGACATGGACGTGAAAATGCTATTGGGAAAAGACATACAAAGACAAATGGATATCCATATAATCGGAGGGAAATCAACGATTCGAAAGTTACCTACGTCAGTCAGTGACGAAGGCTCCACGAGCAAAAGTGAAGATGGAGGAAACCCGCAGCACGACGGTCCCGAAGACGAAGACACTGTGGAATGGGCAGCAAAGGAACTCTCGTTGATCAACTACGTCGAGTCATCCGAGATTCATGGACCATACAAGGCGGAAATTAGAAAATTAATAGATAATTACACGCCGAATCAACAGGTGCAGACCGACGTTGAGATGAAAATCGTGCCGAAGGATCAAGAACCCGTCCGAGCTAGGCCACGACGGTTGTCTCTCAGTGGAAGATAAGCAGATCCTACAAAAACAAGTCGACGAATGGTTGAACGACGGCACAATCAGACCCAGCTGAAGCACGTACTCAGGCGCTGTCGTTATCGTCGCGAAGAAAGGCGGATCTCATCGTGTTTGTATCGACTATCGTCGTCTCAACAAGATCATTCGCGACCAGTTCCCAATGCCATTGATCGAAGATTGTATCGATGCTCTGGTTCCGGCGCGAGTTTTCTCATTACTCGACTTGAAGAACGGCTTTTTCCATGTACCCGTCGAAGAAGCAAGTCGAAAGTATACGTCATTCGTTACACACGACGATCAATATGAATTCACGAATACTCCATTTGGCCTATGTAACAGCCCTACGACGTTTTTGAGATTCGTAGACGAAGTATTTCGTGATTTCAGCCGAAAAGGTGTTGTTATCACCTACATGGACGATCTCACCATACCCGCCAAAGACGAAAAGGAAGCACTGGACAGACTCCTCGAAACCTTCGTGGTAGCAGCCGAAAAGGGATTGTCGATAAATTGGAAGAAGTGCACGTTCTTGGAACGAGAGGTCGAGTTCCTTGAATATATCGTCGGAGATGGCTTTGTCCGCCCTTCCAACGAAAAGATCAAGGCTGTACAAAAGTTTCAGAAGCCAAAATGCCGAAAAGACATTCAAAGTTTTCTCGGCCTGACGGGCTACTTTCGCAAGTTTGTGCTCGACTACGCGATCATCGCTCGTCCTTTATCTGACCTACTAAAGGACAACCAGAAGTTTGTCTTTGGAATAGAACAAAAGAAATCATTCAACGAACTGAAGAGAGTGTTAACGAGTGAGCCGGTGTTGCGGCTCTACAAGCCGGATGCAATAACGGAGCTTCATACTGACGCCAGTAAGCTAGGTTATGGGGCGATTCTATTGCAAAAAGACACTGCGGACGATGCCTTTCATCCAGTGTACTATATGAGTCGGAAAACGTGATATGCCGAAAAGAAGCTCCACTCTTACGAGTTAGAAGTACTCGCAATTATTATCAATGCGCTGAAGAAGTTCCAGATCTACCCCCAAGGCATCAAGTTCAAAATTGTCACGGACTGTGACGCGTTTCGAAGGATGTTAGATAAGCACGATTTAGCAGCTAATGTTGCAAGATGGGCATTGTTCCTGGAAGGTTTCAAGTACGAAGTGGAACACCGCGCAGGAACGCGCCTACGACACGTCGACGCGCTTAGCCGCTACCCCATATTAACGGTGGACGATACGATTACCCAAAAAATTCAAAGGAACAAGATGAGGATGAGAGACTACGTGTGATAAAGCAGATCCTTCAGAAGGAACCATACGAAGATTATGCTATCGAGAACGGACTGCTAATGAAGAAGGTCGCTGGCAAAATGTTGATTGCACTTCCTAGTCGCATGCACACGGATATCACACGCAGAGCTCACGAAAGTGCACACTTTGTCGTGAAGGAAATGGCGGAAAACATCCAGGAAGATTTCTACATTCCAAAGCTCAAGGAAAAACTAGAAAAGTTCATCGGTTGCTGCGTGCCATGTATTCTCGCGGAAAAGAAGAAGGGAAAGAAAGAAGGTGAGCTCATACCTATTCCGAAAGGAGATATGCCGTTGTCGACGTACCACGTCGATCACCTAGGCCCGATGACTTCGATCTCGAAACTATACAAACATCTGTTTGTTGTCGTCGGTGGATTTTCAGTTTGTGTGGCTTTACCCCACAAAAACGACGAACGCGAAAGAAGTTATAGCCAAATTAACATCGCAGCAGGTAGCGTTTAGCAATCCCCAACGTATTATCAGTGATCGAGGCGCTGCCTTTACATCAGATGAGTTCACGAACTACTGCGAATCAGAAAGTGTCGAACATTTCAAGATCACCACCGGAGTACCTAGAGGAAACGGTCAGGTTGAGAGGATCAACAGAATTGTCATATCAATATTAACGAAGCTCGCCCTGGACCACGCAGATAAATGGTACCGCTCTACGTCGACCAGGTACAAAGATGTCTAAACAGTTCATATCAACGAAGCGTCGGAATGACTCCGTTCGAGGTAATGTTTGGAGTGAAAATGCGACGAAAAGAAGATCCTCGAATAATGCAGGCTATCGAACAAGAGTCGACTGAACTATTTAACAACGAACGTGAAGAGCTTCGCAATCTAGCAAAGGCCAATTTGGTTAAGATCCAGGAAGAAAACCGACGAACTTACAATCGAAAACGAAAAACTGCTACGCAATACAAAACTGTCGATCTCGTCGCTATTAAAAAGACGCAGTTCGGTCCAGGCCTCAAGATAAAGAAGAAGTTCCTTGGACCATACAAAGTCTCACAGATCAACGGCAATAATCGCTACGAGGTTATTCGTGTTGGAGAGGGTGAAGGCTCGAGGATGACGACCATCTCAGCCGATCCCATAAAGCCGTATCTCTACGACGGCTCTTCGGGGACCGAAGAGTAGCAGGATGGCCGAATGTATGAGTGGGCCCCGAGCTGGGCTTGCCACGGGCCTGAGGGTGGCGCGCGAGTCGCAGGCGGAGGAGGCAGCGGCGAGGAAGTAGAGACAGTCGATAGATCGCATGTCTAGTGCGCGGGTGCGTGGATCGTGATCAGAGCGTTTTTGTGTTCGTGAAGTCTGTCCGTCATTTTCACATTCTCTCGGGAGCGATCCCTACAGATATAAGCAAAAAACTGAAAAAAGTGCTGAAAATTTCAGATTTTTTGCGTTTTTGGCTATGAAGCCGACCTCCTACGAGGCAGCAAACTATAAATTCGGATTCAGCAGCCCCAAAAACATATAAGACCGTCGAGAAAAAAACTTCCGCAATTTTGTTACGAAATCGGCAGTTTTAAACACGCATTTACTAGACTACTTGAGCTATAAGCTTGATAGAAAGAAACTCACGTTAGCTGAAAAAAAAGGTTAGTACAAAGAATGTTTTAAAAAATCATAAATTTTCACGAACCGATCCACCAATTTAATTTGCTATCATTATAGTCCCCTAGGAGGACACGCCGCGAAGGAATGATGCGATACGGCAACAACCCGACGGGAATGACGAGATTATCACATTGCATCGCTGAGACCTTAGCGGAGCCTGGCTGATAGGAGACTCTTCGAGCAGCACGAAAAATCGTTACTATGGTTGAAGCTTGCAAGATTTTTCCGATCTTCGCCCTCGTATATTTATTCTCCACATCATCGAACACCGTCGAATCTAATGTATAATATAATCTAATGTAGCGGAGCCTGGCTGATAGGAGACGCTTCGAGCAGCACGAAAAATCGTTACTATGGTTGAAGCTTGCAAGATTCTTCCGATCTTCGCCCTCGTATATTTATTCTCCACATCATCGAACACCGTCGAATCTAATGTATAATATAATCTAATGTAATTAGATTCGAAATTTAAATTCAAATGGATTTGTAAACACGTATATAACTTTACTTATTATGTAGTTTTGAATAAAAGGTGATCAATTTACATGAAATGAGCGAGTTATCTTTAAGTACATACTTAGGTACGTAGATAACTACCGCATATGCCGTACAATCCTGCAGCCACACATATTTTTCTTTGTCACACATCAACCACACTACTGCGATACATTTCAGTAAGTGTAGGTCATGTGTGGATAAGTCTATTTGGCCATACATGCCATACAATTTGGTAGCCATACTTCCGCCACACTTCTCCCACGCATCTTTTTTTTTTACTCGGGCGAGTATAAATATGAATCAATCTGTATTTTATACTATCAAATATTCAGTATCATATCGTACATATGCTCAAAAGCTAATTCTATACATTTACAGATTCCGTGGCTTAAAAGTACCTGCGAAGAAACGACGCGAAGCACTAGAAGAAAGTTTACGTTTCCATAAATTTGGATTCGAACTTGATGCTGAATTACACTGGATAAAAGATCATATGCCTCAAGTTATTTCGACAACACTTGGGCAAAACTTACATCAAGCGCAATCTTTACATAAAAAACACAAGAAGCTTGAAGCGGAAATTGCGGGCCATCAACCTATGATAGATAAAACTTTATCATCAGGACAATCACTCATCGATCAATGTCAT
Organism: Xiphydria camelus; assembly: GCA_963678675.1. Classification (NCBI taxonomy): domain Eukaryota; kingdom Metazoa; phylum Arthropoda; class Insecta; order Hymenoptera; family Xiphydriidae; genus Xiphydria; species Xiphydria camelus. The sequence continues at coordinate 12,649,065 of OY783192.1, read as the reverse complement.
CCAGAGGGAAAGAAGGTAGGATGTGCATTAATAGTTTTCGCTAGAAACGTAATGGAATAATCCAGTGTGAACACAATTCATAACAAATAAGTAAAATTATATCAGTTACTTCCATATACAGTGTAATAATTATATAATATAAAAGTAACAAGTTACATTACATCAATTACGTATGTGTTACATATTAGGGAGAGCGCCCACGAAAGTGGCGTGGCATAAGACGTGGCAGCGACGTGGCAAAAACCATTGTTTCCACATGCATCTAGCATGCCACTACGAGTTGAAACAATGACTTTTGCCACGTCGCTGCCACGTCTTATGCCACGCTACTTTGGTGGGCGCTCTCCCTTAGTTTTACTACATCGTTCCCTGCTAAAAATAATCAATAGAAAACGATAATTACCAGGTCTATTGTTTAAAATGCGAGATTTGGTTCGTAATTTTACGTAGCGCTATCTGACATTTACAATAGAGTTTTTATCGGGTTCTATCTAACTCTTACGGTTTAAATCCTACCATTCTAATCTATCATGTGATTTCGAGGATGGTGATCGCAGGCAATATGTGGGTGCGAATAAAACATCCAGGTGAACGCATAAGAGTTTCTCTGTCGCACGCTCGAACTGGACAAATCTAGGGAAATGTGCAACAGAGAGATTCTTATGCACCCCACCACGTGTTCTCACTTGCACTCGCACTTGCATACGCTTCGAATTACACGGTATACGTACCGTAATGAATTGCCCTTAATCAGAAATATTGCAAAAAATCTTATAGAATTGTATCGGTTTCTATTAAAAATTGCTATCGTATACCATCGTTTTAAGTCCTTTTAAAGGAACAGTTAGCTAGGTATCGTTCTTTATCATTTTGAATTGTTTTAAAAGTGATGGTTAGTTATCGTCTGCTATCGTTTCAAATAATTTTGAAAGTAAACATTATTGTTTCCTGTTGCTTCTAGTCGCTTTAAAGCATTAGTTATATATCGTTTCAAATCACTTTGTAGCAATAATTTTTAATATTTACCATCATTTCGAATCCTCTTCTGTCGTTTCAAGATAATTTAAAATAACAAGAATCGATTTGGTCCTAGAATATGCATAGAAAAATTTTATAATTCATATTATTTATGAAAGAATAGTTCTGTTTATACTTTTTTTCAATAAGAATCGAAAATGAACCTCTAATTATTAAGAAACCTCATGTTTTAAATACTTATGAACTTAACACAACAATAGATATCTACTTCAAATATATAAAATTACTGCAAACAATGTTTGACTATGTCGATAGAGACCGATAGGTTTTCTGCATTCGAAAAAAAACAAATACGCACCGATATATTTTCTATCGTAATTGCCAGATAAAAACGAAGGGATAAATATTCGACGAAAAGTTGTTCAATTTGAATCGTAAATTCGCGATAAAATCATATAGATTATTCAATTAACAATATTAGATAGATAACGTCGAAATGTGTTTCGACTATTTCCATTAGAAACCGGCAGGTCTTTTTCATTCGGAAAAAGCAAACACGTACCAATACATTCTTCATTGTTTTTGCCAGATAGGAGACGAAAAGGTAAATGAAATATCCAATAAAACATCATTCAATTTGAATTATAAATTTACGATAAAAATACATAATAAAATTAACATATAAAAGGCAATAGATATTTTTTAGTGTATGTACGATAGGATTAGATAGAGTCGGTAAAATACGATAGAAACTTATAGAATTTGTATGTATCGTTATTAAACGGTGGAAGACACTATACATGAAGAGTGGAAATTCTAAACTTTCTAAGTGCCTTTTGCTATTTTTTTTCAGGAGAACAATAAAATTGTGTAACCGAAATGTTAACTCAAAAATTTTATTAAAATTTATTTCATGGGCAATATAGGGTTATATTTGTCCCTAACTAATGCAATTAAAAACTAAAAACAAATTCCTTAATTGCAAAAAAAAGAGTATTGAAGAAACGTTCTATGTATATTGATGGAAAACTATATTGATACATAGAACATGACTAATCTAAATTATTATTTTTAATGAACAAAATTAACATATTTTAATTATTTAGAATATTCTGGTAACAGTCTTTAGCAGTTTCTGGCAAAAAATCAAACATGGCTAACAAATCTTTTTTTCTTGCCTTCCGACAGGACTGGCTTATGAATCAAGGATATAAAAACTTTTGCAATATCTTCAGGGTTAGCTCCTTTTCTTAGTACATTGACACGTTTCCAAACCTCAATGTTACTGAATGTGGCTTTATACTGGATAATACCTGGATGATCTTTGGAAACTTTTATCATAGTGGGGACTTTGATATTGGAAAATTTATTTTTAATCCAGAGTCGCAGGCGTTTTTTAAGTCCAAAAAGTTCGAATGTTCCATGTCAACTACATAGAAGGGTTCCCCCGTAACTTTAGCTGATAAGCTATGGCACACAGAACGTTTGGAAAATCACAATGTCCCACACTTAGACCAGCGCCATCTATTTAAAATGCCACAGGCCACATTTAAAAGGGTTTGGCACTTAAAACGTTATTGGGGCTATTGGCGATAGCACATAGAACTTATTTATGAAATAATCTTAATTTTGAAGAAATTGGCACTTAGAACGTTTGGAATTTCCACTCTTCATATATTCTTAAAACAAACGATAAAGGAGATAGGTTGTGATAGAAACCGGTTCAAATCGTACCAGTTTCTATTTAGGCTAGTCGATAAGTGCATTAATAGTGGAAGCAATTCCGGACAAGCTGGAAATAATTTTAATTTGTTTGATTTGGTGTTAAAAAGTACGTACTAAATTTGCACCCCCCCAGAAAAAGCCAGGATTTGGTCGCCATCTTAAGAAAAGGGGCTACAAAAAATGTTTTTTCTTCATTATTTGTCAATAACTCGATTTCTATAAACTTAAGAGCAAAATATATAGTTACCAAAATTAAAGCAAATTAAATTATCTATAAAAAATGTTCTGTGTTTTCTCCGTACGACTATCTGGTTCGAAGTTATATGGGCATCAAAAGCTGGATATATTATAGGGATTTATTATTTTCTTTATTCTAAGCATATTTAAAAGCAGGCAACTGCTTTCATGATTGCATTTATATTTGTTTTATGTCGGCCAACCCTACTCCTGTTTTATACGGAATGTTTAACTCAAGGTCATTAACCCTCTAAGCACCTAGACAAGGAATGACGGGTGTAAGCATCTAGACAGGGAAAGTCGGGCTTTCCCGGTCGAGCGTCCCGTTGAGGTGTTACCAAGGACGGTCTACTGTTTACGGTTCAATACAATAATTAACCCTTAACTACTAATTAGGTTATTGAAGTGAAACTTCTTTGCGGAGGGTACTGAATGCGCGCCCGAGGAGACGAAAATCGTAACGAAACCCACACACTCTACCGCTCTCGACCGTGTCTCACTCATACTCGACCCTGTCCCAACACGCTGTCGACTCTGCCCCATTCCACCACCCGCGATCCTGCCCCATTCCACCGCTCCCGACCGTGCGTACGTTAAAGCCATGTGTCAACTTTGCGAGGCTGGCTCGCGAAGCCGCCGCGCGAAGCGTGCCACGTGTTGGATCGCCTTGCCTAGTGAAGCTGCCGCCGTTCGTTTGTCTACATATTCCGAGGCAAAAATATCTTGAGGCTGCCTTGCGTGGCGTCCTCGCGAGCCAGCCTCGCAATATATTCCTATGTGCTCCATCGTAAAGGGGACTTCTACGTCATTTCTCTCTCTTACCGTTCACTATTATCGCAACCTAAGTAACGCACTAATCTAGATTTAATCTGTACATCGGTCGCAACAGCGAGGCGGGCGGTATGTTTTGGCGAATGGGGGTTGCGAATGCGTTCGCAGTCCCACACCTTTCCCTCAAAACAACCTCGCAGTGTATCTAATTGTAAACTACGGCTACATCACGGAATTACTGTATCTCTTTGAATCCAATATAATCGCCAGTAATATTGTGAGTGCAGTGTTAAATAATTTCAAATAACCGATACGGTTTAAATCCACCAGTCGTGTCACGCAGTAGTGCCTTCGGGATTTACGACCTCGAGGAGATCTACTCTTGATCGCACATGTTATAGTTATTAATTTGAAACTGAAGAATAAATGAAGCAAAAATCAATCGCTGTTTAGACTGTACAGAGGACGTCTGGTTTGTGTTGCTCGAGAGGGTTTCTTCGGGCAATGGAAGCTATTATTGATATTACGAGGCGACGCAGTGTCGCACCTCCACTAAGAGGACTGTTTAGGCTCACCATAAATCTAGCGTTTAGGACCCTTTTTGGGCGTATCCTTGGGAGAAGCCAGACTAGAGGGCGCAGAGTTACTTGTGAGTTGTTTGTATTTCGTTTGTCGCATTTTTAGTTTTCCGGATTTTACCGCGTCGAGTGGCCGGCCATACCGAGCTCGTGTAGTCTGCGATCGGAGTCGCGACTTTTCTCGAGTAACCACCGTGCATGCACATTCTTTCGCGCGCGCGCGCGCGCGCGTGCTTGTGTGTTAATTTATAATTATTATTCCAAAAAATGCCACAGAACGGTCGAAATAGTACAGTGATAGGCAACGTGTTAAATAAATTTTCCATTTCGTAAACGTCAATGAACACTGAACATTCTTTCGCGTGTGTGTTATATTAAAATTATTATGGCAAAAACAGGGAAACAACGGGCAAAGAGTTTCGTGAGATGCAGCGTGTAAAGGAAGCGATGACGAAGGTACCAGGTACCGAAAACTAAATAGTACAGAACGAAATCGAGGATGGAGAGAAAGAATAAAATTCACACAATCAAACATTGATGGATCTGAGCACAGTTGAGGGTGAAAAAAAACAACAAAACGTGTGGCCGCCACACGCGGAAGAAGTGAAACTTCGATACCAGTTTCTCTGAATTTATTCCGGTGGTATTAGTTTCAATTGGCTCTACGAAAAAGCATAGTAAAAGACTTGTATAGAGCCAATTGAAACTAATACCACCGGAATCAAATTCAGAGAAACTGGTATCGAAGTTTCACTTCTTCCGCGTGTGGCGGCCACACGTTTTGTTTACTTAGGTTTCTATTAATATTTCAAAAGTAAGACTGAATAAAGAATGATAAAGATTGAGTTATGAATGTTTTCTTTAACTCAATGTGTTATCATAATCCTTTCTTCTGCACTTACACACTCCCTCATGTTTGCGTTTTCTCTACTTATTAATGGCTTCACGAGTCTAGCTAGTTCCAGAAAAGAATTTTTAGACATCCTATACATTGCTTTAAACTTATCGTCATTGCTTAAACTTATCGTAAAGAATCGGTACGACATTTACCGTATACATACTGCGCCGAAACCACACTGACCCGTGAGACAGCGGCTTAAACTTCCCTAAAAAGGTCCTCATACACGATGGGCCGTTTTCACATTGGCCGACACGGCACCGATACCGGCCGTGTCGGCCAGTGTGAAACGCCCATACGGTTTGCCGGAAGGCAGGCCTTCCGACTTGCGCTTATACAGGCAAACCTGAGTGTATATGTGACTACAAATTACTCCTAGGTAAAGGTAGTTATTATGAAAATTGTAGAGGATATAATTCTCTATCAGTTTTGTTTAAAAACTTCTTTTCTGGAACAAATAATTTCAGAGTTATGCTTAAGTAAACTGGAGCGCTTTTCTTACAATTGCATTCGCGTACCCTTTTCAATCCGATTCTTTTGCATTATCTTCTTTCCAGCTCCTCCTAGGTAAGAGGTAGTGATTACGGAAATTGTAGAGAATACAATTCTAGTAGTCCAAGATCCCAGAGCCCCCCGACCTACGTCATTTTAGCAAAGCTAATATTTTGTGAATCAATAGTGTGATATGTAGTTAAGAACGTATAGGTACTTGCTAGCTTGAAAGAGAGGCCCTTTTGCAGGTACAGGTACAAAAGGTTTTTATATATGTTTTACAGAATATTGTTAAAAACTAACATTCATTATTGCCAGACACTTTCCGTGGGCCCTAACTTCCGCCAGACGCTTTAAAGTTCGCAAACAAATTAGGTAACCTACGTCATAGTAGCAAGCCTAAATTTTATATGTGTTACTTGAGTTACTGTTTTAAGACCTATTGTAAACAGCCAAACCAATCCGAAGGGCCAAACATCCCCCAGACACGATACAAGTTCCGCTATGAGTATGAGCGCGAGGGCATTATTCATGCGCACGAGTGCGAGTGAGATGTATTCGGCGCATGGATCTCTCTTTCTTATCGCATGGACTACTCTGTATGTGTGGGTAAGATATTTCCTCTCCAAAACCACTTTTCTGTAAAATTTGAAATTTTGGTGAAATAGAGATTGAGGTATTCTGCACCTACTCTAATTTTTCAGATTTTTTTTACATGTAGTTTAATAATTGTTATTAATATTTTTTCAGACACTTTATGTGCTGCGCATGAAAATGCCCTCGCGCTAATAGCGAAACTTTTATCGTATCTGGAGGGATGTTTGGCCCTTCAGATTGGTCTGGCTGCTTACAATAGGTCTTAAAATAGTACCTAACCCAAGTAACATATATAAAATTTAGGCTTGCTACTATGACGTAGATTACCTAATTTTTTTGCGAACTTTAAAGCATCTGGCGGAAGTTAGGGCCCACGGAAAGTGTCTGGCAATAATGGATGTTGGTTTTTAACAATATTCTGTAAAAAATATATAAAAACCAGCTATCATACTGTAACGTAGGTGAGTAAGGTTTTTATGTACCTTTTGTACCTATTACCTGTAAAAAGGCCCCGCTTTCAAGCTAGCAAGTACACATGCGTTCTTAGCTACATTATCACACTATTTATTCACAAAATATTAGCTTTGCTAAAATGACGTAGGTCTGGGGGCTCTGAGATCTTACTCTATAGCATATCTTTGCACACTAGAGCGATAATTGTGGAATAGGCCTACAGGGGAAACCCCACGATAAAAAAACGCGCCGTTTACGGTGGTGTGGAAACGAGTACAATTAGGTCTACAACTTTGTATCGACCGTTTTCCGCTATCTATTACGTTAGAAAAACGGCGGAAGCAAAATTGTTCCATTTTCATTAATGTATTTCGAATTGTTCAGCCACACCAATTAACTCGTAAAAATTATGTCATAGTTTAATCATGCTTGAATGTATAAAAAAAACGACGGTGGTGGTATTTTTAGTATGCAAAATAAAAATTATTGAAAAATTCAAACTAGTTTTACTTTATTTATGAGCGAAACAATCCGATACTTTTTTGTATAATATAGTTAATATGATGGTGCATAACATATTTTGCTATGTGAAAGCGGTCGAGGTTAGAGAAGTTTAAACGGAGGAGACCGAGACCCAGGAGGGTAACGGGCTCGAGCACCCACCACCATGGGGGGAAAGAAGAAGGCTATAGTGTGAATGGCCCAGCGGTTCTCTAGACGCACCAAGGCAATTTTTGAAAACGGAGATATTTTGAAAATTACGACAATTACAGAAAAATGACCCGAGTGTAATGCGTAGGGAATTTGACTAACAAAATTATGGAATACAAAGAAGAAAAAATAATTAAATATATCGAGAGATCGTTTATTTTACTTGATACTTTTTAAACAATTGAGTAAAAAAAATGTATAATTTTATTTAAAAAGTAGAGAATCTCTTAAGCAATTTTAAAAAAAAGGAGCACTCAAAAATGTTAAATTTTCGATGTTTTACGATTTTTTTAACACCCCTAACATTCGCGCGGCTTTAGAGGATAAACCGTGGGAAATGGGGGTAAACTGTATAAACCTTTATTATAGAGAATTTTAAGCTCTACAATTTTAGATTTACACTTTTTTCGATATCTCGCTTAGTTTTCGAGGTATTTTCGAATAACCCACTTTTTGGGTACTTGTTATTGATTTTCAACCATAACCCGTGGAGAAAAAACCGCGATACTTCACCCAGAGCTTTATAGGGTCAAATGACAACGTTAAACAAAAATGCAGGCTGGTTGGTAAAAAGTCGTATTTCAGACCTTCGTTTACTGGACTATTTAGAAAATAAATATTAAAGCGAGACCCATTTAAGGCGGTAAGAATTATCAGTAAATCGGTGTCTGCGCCAATTATAATTACCGTTTTATAGTGATTTGTTTCTTTAATTATTGCAGTGTTAACAATTAATGTGTCAGCATCTTCATCAGCCTGCTTGACTCTGAAACCTTCGTTCGTCAAACGATTACACATCATTGAGATTATTCGACATTTATTCCTCTCATTTGACAAGAATTTTCCCTGAGACACAGTTGTCGTCATTTTTTCATACAAATGAATTTCCGGTGATGAACCAATCTTTAATCGGCGAAGTTGCTCAGCAGTCTTAGTGCTTTTTGCTGCAGCATCCTCGAGGTATCCATCAACAACTATTACTGCATTTGCTTACACCCGACATTTCTTGTCCAGGTGCTTACAGGATTAATTAGGTACCTTGAGCTAAACATCTCGTGTAAAACAAAAGTAGGGTAGGCCGACATAAAGCAAATATGAATGCAATCATGAAAGCATAATAGCAGTTGCTTGCTTTTAAATATGCCTAGAATAAAGAAAATAATAAATGCTTATGATATATCCAGCTTTTGATGCCTATATAACTTCAAATCAGATAGTCGCACGGAAAAAACAGAACATTTTTTATAGATAATTTAATTTGCTTTAATTTTGGTAACTGCATATTTTGCTCTAAAGTTTATAGAAATCGAGTTATTGACAAATATTAAAGAAAAAACTTTTTTTTTAGCCCCCTTTCTTAAGATGGCGTCCAAATCCGGGCTTTCTGGGGGGTACACATTTAATATGTGCTTTTTAACACCAAATCAAACAATTTAAAATTATTTCCAGCTTGTCCGGAATTGCTTCCGCTATCAGCTATTTTATACGACTTGGTGACTGGCCTAATTGTTTTTTATCGATTATTTTTACAAGGGTGATGCTTAGGGGAGACGGGGGGAATACCGCCCACCTAAGACAAAAATGACTGTTAAAATTTCAGTGACTTTAAGGCAGGAAAAATCATTTTGTCAACATACCTTAGAGTCTTGTCTTCACAATTTCTCCATTTATTACTTAAAATTAGTACAAAAAACATTCGAAAAATGGAAAATAAATTAATCGAAGCAGGTGAGCGGTCTAAGCTCCAGTGCTGGCTGTACCGCCCACCGAGCGGCTTAGACCATTCAGAGTTTGGATAGGGTCCGTGCTCGCCGTACAGTCAGCATGTGCCCACTCTCCGCGCTACAAAGAGGTTATGTCGGTAAGAGACTGGTCGGTACTGGCAACTTCTACCGGGCGGTAGAGGACACATGGACGTATCGTTAATAAAAGTGTCTTTAATATTATTTATAACTGAATAAAAAATCTACCAAAATTCTAAGGTATTCTTAAAACTCTAATTGTTTGTAATTCAATCTTGGTAGTAAATTTATAATAAAAAAAGTATATAGAAAAGCTTCAGTTAGGAGTCTCAAATTTTTGATGTTAAGAGGGGGAAATTTTGGTTGCATATTTTACTCAATTGAAATTAAAAACAGTCAATAATGACTTTATAAAATCAATATTGGGGTATAATAATTTACGAAGAAAGCATCAAATCATTCATGTTAAGCAAAAATAGCGAGAAATGGAGGCGGGTGGAATGGTACGCTGGGCGGTACAGGCACCGGCTACCCTATGTTCTATTGTATCAATTACAGCTATGCTATCTAGGCTGTACCTCTACCATAGCAGACTTCTTCCTGTGTAATAAATGGTCACTACGCAATATCGTACACATATTCCTAAGATATAAATCCAGATAGAAAACTGAAGGAAAACGATCAGAAAATTAATAACAAATAGTCACATGCGAACAGCAATATATAAGCTGCTCAGAAACGTCCATAGTTTTACAGTGCTTTGCGGGCATTCCGTGCACAGCAAGGCGTGATGCTCGTTTGCCGTTCGTATATCAACATTTGAAGCATGTCAAACATTACATGCATGTTATTCGCCATCATGTTGCTTTCCAATTATTCCGCATATTTACCGCTGATTTTCTATGCAAGGTTTGCTACCAATATGATGCGGGAATGTCGTCTCGCACAGCACACTATTTCTCGGAGATTTCACTAAAAGGTTTCACTGAAATATTCGCAAAATATTGTAATAACAAAAATCTCGTGTGATATCCCTACGATATTTCGAGAATATCTCAGCAATGTCTCTACTTCTGCTAGTTGTAATATTCTGTTGCAATATCTTGAGACATTGGTGAAATATATACGACAGAGATATCTATCCCACACATAGCACGTGAACGACCCCTGAATATCGCAGGGAGCTTCCAAACTCTTCTGCGACGTCGCCGATCTCTACTAAATTGATATTATCAAAAAAAAATGAGATTCCACCTCTGAAACGAATGCACCCAAAGCCGCTGGTCATCCATCTAGATACTAATAGTACGAGATCCCACTGCAAATATATGGACCGTTTATTTTGAAAGTGGTGTAAGTCCATTTTCTCTTGTTTCGAGAATATTGAAGGTTAACATATTTGTTGATTAAAAATGTAGGAAAATTATATGAAGTCTAGAAATGTTTCTACTGCTTGATCAATATGTAATTTGGTTATATAAATTTGTTTTAGGCATATTTTACTAAACTGATGTACCATATGTCCAATGGCTAGTCGAGCAGGTGTAGCGACCTGAATTTTTCTGAAATTTGACTTCGGCAGTGTTTTAGTTAGAGTTGGCTTTGGAAGATGGCGCTACGTACGAGCGAAATATTTGAAATAGTAAAAGCGGGAGGTAGATAAATGCGGGAGATCGAAGTGTAACCTCAAAATTGTGAATGTTTAAATAATGGTGAGTAATTGTTTGAAACGATAAGACATAATAATTATGGTTTCTTTTCGATGTTCAACCAAATAACACGACTGATACCTAATTGCAGAGAGAAACTGATGCGACTGGTAGTCGTGGAGGAAGGGGCTACCGTCAACGTGGTCCTCGCCAGAGTGGTCGAGCTCTGCCTCGGCGACGAAAGGTGCAATTGAAATGAAATTAAAGTCTGAGCAAGGTGAAAATTGGAAGGCATGGAAAGAAAACGCGGCAGAGTCGTTGACAGAAGGAGTGAGTGAAGTGCGAAAGAAAAGTGCAGTGACGCCGAAAAACCATGTGGAAAACAGTGTCGACCAGCTGCTGCTGCTGTTCGTCACTGTTTTCCACATGGTTTTTCGGCGTCACTGCACTTTTCTTTCGCACTTCACTCACACTCCTTCTGTCAACGACTCTATCGCGTTTTCTTTCCATGCCTTCCAATTTTTACCTTGCTCAGACTTTAATTTCATTTCAATTGCACCTTTCGTCGCCGAGGCAGAGCTCGACCACTCTGGCGAGGACCACGTTAACGGTAGCCTCTTCCTCCACGACTGCCAGTCGCATCAGTTTCTCTCTGCAATTAGGTATCAGTCGTGTTATTTGGTTGAACATCGAAAAGAAACCATAATTATTATGTCTTATCGTTTCAAACTGTTAGCGAGAATGGGAGTGAGAACTGGGAGACGTGATTTAATAAAGCGCACGACACTGTTTGATTGAAAGAAACTTTATTTCCCGTGTCTACGCGTGCACGTGTTGCTCGTAGCACGGTCAGTCGAGGAGAGGAGAGATTCCACTCCGGAACCACACCCGGTGACGGGAAAGGCGCTAGCGGCGCATAGGACATTCGCGAGACTGCGCGCGCATCATAATGGTTACGCAGCACGCTAAGCTACTCTAACACTTCCGCCGCTTGAGTGCTTACACGCTTCCACACACATACACATACCCATGCTCTCTCGCAAACGCCTGAAATTTTCTTTAGGCAATGCCTTAGTCAGTATATCCGCCTTTTGCATTTCGGACGCGATATACTCGATCTGAATTTCGGCATTCTCGACCATCTCTCGTATGTGATGATATCGGACATCGATGTGTTTTGTTCTCTCGTGGAACTTTGGGTTCTTCGCTATTTTGATGGCGCTTTGATTATCTACATACAATATTGTTGCGCTATCACAGCGATGTCCGATCTCACTTAACAAACTACGAAGCCACACTGCCTCGTTTGCAGCGGACGAAGCCGCGACGTACTCGGATTCTGTGGTACTTAAGGTTACCATCTTTTGACGCCGCGATGACCATGTGACTGGTCCATTTGCGAGGCTAAACAAATACCCTGTTGTCGATCTTCGGGTTTCTGGGTCGCCTGCGTAGTCTGCATCGGAGAAGCCAACTAGATTTAGTCCGCTTCCGCCGCTTTTGTACTCTATTCCTAAATCTACTGTGTCGACTAGATATGCGAATATCCTTTTAACTGCTCGCCAGTGACTTAGATCATGTTGATTTAGGAACTTGCTTGCGCTGTTTACCGCGAACGCGATGTCAGGTCGGGAGACAATTGCCACGAACATTAAAGAGTCTACTGCTTCGCGGTACGGCATATTGCACACACTCTCGCTTGTTTCGACTGAATTTAAGGACGTGTGAGGATCAGTTGGAATACTCACCGCCCTTGCCTCACTCATTTTGAATTTGTCGAGAATTCGGGATATATACGCTCTCTGATGAATAAACACCGTTTTCTTTTCCCGATCTCGAACTATTTGCAGGCCAACAAAGCAACTCCCATTGCTCTGTGTAATTTCGAACCCCTCGCTTAGGCGCGCAATTATTTCCTCTAGAATTTCTTTGGACTTACACGCGATGAGACCGTCGTCCACAAACAACGCGAGGTACACCCTAAAGCCCTCATTTATACCCACGTATATACATTTGTCTGCGCTTGTTTGCTTAAGATTAAATAGTCTTAGAAAGTCATTAAATTTCCGATTCCAGCACCATGGTGCTTGTTTCAAGCCGTATAAGGACTTGTTTAGTCGGCACACTACACTTTCACTACCACGTGCACCGCTTTCGTTGTCGAGTCCTTCGGGAATTTCCATATGAATCTCCTCGTCGAGATTGCCGTATAGGAATGCTGTCTTCACATCGAACTGCACGAGTTCGAGATCCTCCTGCGCAACGAGTGCTAGTAACACTCGAAGAGAGTCATATCTCACGACCGGTGAGAACGTCTCAGTGTAGTCGATGCCTTCCCGTTGCTGGAATCCTCTGGCACACAGACGAGCCTTGTATCTGTATACTCGTCCTGTTTCGTCTTGTAGTTTCTTGAAAACCCATCTCAAATCGATAGTTTTCTTCCTCATGTCGTTGGGCACTATTGTCCAAGTGTTGTTTTTCCTGTGAGCGTTGAGTTTCTCGCGAACTGCCTTGGCCCATTTTTTTTGTGAGTCTTCTCCACTGATTGCTTCCTTGAAATTCGCTGGAGGTTCGCACTCGGCCAGGAATATCTCGTAGTCCTCCTCGTATCTCGCTGGTCGTCTCAACGTTGCGCGCTCTCGAAGTTGACGAGTTCCGGCAAGTGGTAACTGTTGGTCGACATCTACTGGGTCTCGTGCCCCTGCATTGTCGATCATTTGTGCCGCTGGCACGTTACCGACTCCTTGTCCTGGTTCGTCTCTTCCTGGTCTCTCGACGTTAATGCTGAGCCCCCCCGCTGGGAACGTTAACTCTTCGTCCTCTTCAGTAACCGCTGACGCGCGCGACTCACCTTTGCTACACTTTTCGTGAAATACTACGTTTCTTGATATTGTGATTTTTCTTGTGCTTAAGTCGAACACCCTATAGTTGGTAGATTCTCCTTCGTACCCCACCAATACCATCTTTTTCGATCTCGCGTCGAATTTTCTCGTGAATTGTTTGGGGACGTGTACGAATGCTTCGGATCCGAACACCCTCGTGTGGTTCAGATCTGGTTTTCTTCCCGTCCAGATTTCGTAGGGCGTCTTCTTCCCTCTTCTTTTCGATGACAGTACTCGATTTTGGATGTATACAGCTGTGTTGGCTGCTTCCGCCCACAGCGACTCCGGTAGGTTCTTTGCTTTGAGCATCGTGCGCGCACATTCAACAATCGTGCGATTGTCTCTTTCCGATTTCCCGTTCTGTTCGGGTGTATACGGCGCGCTAGTCTCGAAGCCGATCCCGCGTGACGCTAGGAACTGCTTCATTCGTTCGTTCGCGTATTCGCGACCGTTGTCGGACCGCAGTGCTCTGATAGGCCTCCCGAATTTGTTTTCAACTACTTTCTCGTACTCTCTGAACCGCTCGTAAATATCTGCTTTGTTTTTCAGAAAATATATGTGTCGAAAACCTGACGCGTCATCGATGAAGGTTACGAAGAACCGCGCGCCCCCCACCGACTCCTCTGGCATTGGTCCGCATACGTCACTGTGCACCAGTTTTCCCGGTTTTGTACTCACTTCTTTGACAGCTGTTTTAAAAGGTAATCTGTGCGCCTTCCCGATTTGACACGCGTCACAGAAAAAATCGCTCTCGTCCACGATTTTAACTCCTTCGACGAGTTCCTTTTTTACCAGATCATATAGCGCACGCCTGTTTAAGTGTCCTAGACGCTCGTGCCAAACCTTGAGATCCGTTATTGACACGTTTACCTCGCCTATGTTGTGGACGGCTTTCACTCGGAAAAACATTCTGTAGATTTCGTTAGACTGCTTGACTCCAGTCGCCACGATCCTGTTATTGCCCATCAGTTCTACTCGATCATGCACGAATCTCACTTCGAGTCCTCGTGTGGTGCACACCCCGACGGAAAACAGATTACTGCGGACTTGCGGCACGTATAGCACGTTCTCGATTTTTGCTTCGAGCCACATTTACAAGCTTCTCGATGTGTATGGTTCCTTCCCCGAGTACTTCGCACACACCGTCGTCGCCAACGGAGACCGTCGCGCCTCTTCCCGGTCGAAAATCGGTGAACCACTCGCGTCGAGGACTGATGTGTCGTGAAGCGCCGCTGTCGGTATACCAGACTTCTGTTTTGTCCAGCCTCAGCCACCGGTTCTTTAGCTCTTCGGGTAACTCACAACGCGGACTGGACTTCCGAATGCTGCCTGCGCTTTCCGGACTCGTCACAATAAACGCGCTAACCTCATACTCGTTCTTGTCTCCCGCGTTTTTCTTCTCTTTCCGCGTTGGGCATTCGTGTGCATAATGACCCTTCTGCTGACAGCAATAACACTCCACGTTTTTCTTTTTCTTCTCGCGTTGCACTTTCTTCTTTTCTGTGTCTCTCCAGTTTTCTTTTTTCTTCGAACCACTGGCCTTCTCGTTTGAGACTCTCATTGCCGCGAATGCTGCTAGCTCTCCCTCTTCAGCTTCCAGACGACTCTCTTCTTTGATGAGACGCTCTTGAAGATTCGCCAAGGTCTGCCGCGTAGGATCAACGCTGTCCCATGCGGTCTGTAGCGTGCTGAATTTTGAAGTCAGGCCTGCCAGTATTTTCGCCATTATCATTAGGTCGGACACCGTTTCTCCTAAGTCCAGAAGTTGTCTCGCCATGTTACGGGTTTTTGCCACGTACTGGACGACCGTCTCGGTTGGTGACATTTTGTGGTCATGGAAACGCTGCAGTAAAACCAGCTTGTTCGAGGTGGAGGTTCGCTGGTGAATTGTCAACAGCGTATCCCACATTTCCTTCGCGGTAGTGCAAATCAACAGACTCTCGAGTTGACTATACTCCATCGCACGCGAAATGATGTACATCGCTTTAGCGTTGTCCTTCACCCATGCTTTCATCGGCTCGCCTTCCGCGACCGGTCGCGGCCTCGTGCCGTCCACGGTCTCGTAGACGCTGCTCGCTCTCAATGCCGCCACTATCTGGAACTTCCACCCGAGGAAATTCGTCCCGTCAAATTTCGGCACGGGTCCTACTCTGATTTCGTCCGACATTTTCCTTGATCACGGCACTAACTCGCACACGGCTCTGTCTTTTGTTCACGCGTCACACCACACAATGGCCGACTTGCCACGTGTCGTCTCTTCCCGCGGGCACCTCAAAATGGCCGACTCGCCACGTGTCCACCTTTTCTCGCGCACGTTTCACGACGACCGACTCGCCGCGTGTCCATCTTTTCTCGCGCACGTTTCACAACGACCGACTCGCCGCGTGTCCCGATACTTTCGGCGCGATTACGCGTGACTTCGACTCACCTCGAAATCCGTCGCTCTCTCGTCTCTCACACACCTAACGCAAAAACCGACTCGCCTCGTGTTGCGTTGTCCTCGCGCGTTTTTCACTCACGGTACTCGCCACTCTTTTCTCGATTCTCACACGTCTCTCAATTCCTTCAACACTCCTGTGGCACAATAATCGCCACTGGGCCCATAACCTGTTAGCGAGAATGGGAGTGAGAACTGGGAGACGTGATTTAATAAAGCGCACGACACCGTTTGATTGAAAGAAACTTTATTTCCCGTGTCTACGCGTGCACGTGTTGCTCGTAGCACGGTCAGTCGAGGAGAGGAGAGATTCCACTCCGGAACCACACCCGGCGACGGGAAAGGCGCTAGCGGCGCATAGGGCATTCGCGAGACTGCGCGCGCATCATAACGGTTACACAGCACGCTAAGCTACTCTAACACAAACAATTACTCACCATTATTTAAACATTCACAACTTTGAGGTTACACTTCGATCTCCCGCATTTATCTACCTCCTGCTTTTACCATTTCAAATATTTCGCTCGTACGTAGCGCCATCTTCCAAAGCCAACTCTAACTAAAACACTGCCGAAGTCAAATTTCAGAAAAATTCAGGTCGCTGCACCTGCTCGACTAGCCATTGGACATACGGTATACTTACGGGCTGTAAATGGACTTACACCACTTTCAAAATTAGATTAGATTGTAAAAATCGTTTAATTTCAATCTTGAAAAATCAGATATCACTTAAAATATACTTCATATTAATCCAATTTTGTTTACAAGTAATGACACGACATAAAATAAAAGTAGTATTTTTAATTTTAGACGCTAATTACATTGTTAAAATTACAAGATATTGATAGTATTTACTTATGCTTTGCATGTGGCAGTGTTTCGAAATATGCATGATGCACCGGAGGTATATAAGATAATAACAGTGTGCTTCATGTCTTTATATTTTTCATAAGTAATAGGCCTGGCATCTTGGTACAAAGGCGCCAGGGCGATTTTTTCAAATTTTAGTGGTCTTCCAGGACGTGTAGGTAATACATTTATAGTTTTAAACTCTTTGTCCTTCATCGATGTTTTATATAAAATAGTGTATGGTGCATTTCTGATAAACCGCATCCAACATATTTGCAACCAATTTACCTGTTAATATGAAGTTATCCATTTTAGGAAAAAAATAGAATAAGTAACCTAAACTAATAACTCTGAACACGTAATATGACACGTAATAATATAAACCAAATGAAAAATAACAAACTGCTAATTGGCAACCATCTGCTAAGCCATCTACCTCTGTCAATTGGACTTACACCACTTTCATAGTTGATAATTATGCAATTTCATTTACCGACCAATTTTAAATTGTACAAAACATAGGAATTTTAAAAGAAATTAAACACGGACTATATAGTGTTACATAAAAAATGTACATTAAATTGAGCATTAATTACGTGATCTCTTTTTTTTCATAAATGGACTTATACCACTTTCAAAATAAACGGTCCATATGTAGGCATCTGTTTTTTCAATGAAACTTAATTGAAATGAAAGATTAATGCCAATGTAATGTATTACTTCCAGGTTGCCTATAAAAAATTAGTCGCAACTATGTGTAATTAAATATATTGTGTCATTTATTTGTATGAAATTGCACTATATGTTTTTTTAAGTGAATGAAACGTCATTTGAAAGAAAATGATGTGAAGAATGTAAAAAAATAGGGTTGCCAGCTCTCAGTTAGCCGCAACCTGTAGGCATGTGTTTTTTAAGAAAAAATTATACCAAATTGAAAATAAATTTTTACTGAACACAATAATCTAGGGTTGCCTGTAAAAAAGTGGCCGCAAGCAGTGGTTGCCATGATTTGAATTAATACCCTCGCACTGTAGATAAATGTGAGCGAGAGGGAAGGAATGCGCGCGCTGCTTCATGCTGTAAACAAGGACACAGAGTTTTCGACCTCGGAAGCCCTCCGGATCATTGTTAAATAATTGAAAAACCGCTAAATTTTAGGACTTTTTTCAGTTTTTGTCAATTGTGATCGCCAAGGACTAATGTTATGGCAAAATCATTCAATACAATTTTAAAGCAAATAAAATTTGCAACAAAATGAGGTTAATTTGGTCTTGGTAGGCCAAATAGTTTCTAAGATACAGCAATTCAAAGTTTTGCAAAATTTCCAAGAAAAGGAAATTTTAGTTTTTTTTTTAGTTTTCGTCAGTTTTAACCACTAAGGATCTATTTTTTGACAAAATTATCGTATACGTTATTAAAGTAGACTAAATTTGCACCAAAGCGAGACAAATTTGGTCTATGCAGACCTAATAGCACCTGAGATACAGCTGTTCATAGTTGATGCGATAAGTATGTATGTATGCAAATCGTTGAAACATGGTTTGTAAAAGTGTTACCTATCGATTTCGTGTATTTACCGCTCAGATTTTAGACCTGTATGTACCCGAGTCGAAGATTTTGACCTGGTAAGCCCTGCTAAGAATGAACGTTTGCAGGTCTAAAAGGAATGAACCAGGTCTTCGTGAAATATAGAAAGTAAACCTTGCTTGTCCTTCCATAGCCTAGTTACGGTGAATATCAGATGCAAACAGGTCTAACACGGACTTTTCACAGTAGACCTGGGAAAGCCGTTATTATCCTATCGCAGGTACTAACCAGGTCTAAGAAGGCCTTCTGAATTTTGTTTCCCCCACCCTTTTCCCCTTCCTCCCACGTATACCGCATGTCCCATAAGAAACGCAAGAAGCGACATTTACCTTC
This sequence comes from Xiphydria camelus, assembly GCA_963678675.1. NCBI lineage: Eukaryota > Metazoa > Arthropoda > Insecta > Hymenoptera > Xiphydriidae > Xiphydria > Xiphydria camelus. The sequence continues at coordinate 12,630,146 of OY783192.1, read as the reverse complement.
GGCAGTATTTGCCGACGATGCATGAGTCGGTATATGCGCACCGTCGGTAAATACTGCCGAAGGTAAATGTCGCTTATTGCGCTTCTTATGGGACATACGGTAAATAAATATGCAGTTATTTAATTTGTATTTAACACGTTTAGTGTCATGAACGTCACGTGTCGAAAAATCGTGTTCAAAAATTGTCTGCGGCGAACGAACGAAAATTACGTCCGCCATTTCGACCCGGAATCGGCCTATGGACTCGACAGTAAGGCTAGGCCGACTCCTGCCTTAGACGCCCTGTGGTCCTCTTATATAGAAATTTACTGAAGTTTTACTACCGAGAGCCGACAGTCGGGGGCCAGGAGCCGCGAGCCGAGGGTCGAGAGGGTCGGCGCTATCTGGCGTCAGGCCGCCAAAGCATGACGGGTCGCCACGTGATAAACTTTAATTAAACACAAACTATCACAAAATATTTAAACAAGATAACTGATCATTTTCTTTTTTACAAATACCTATTGTTAAGGGGTTTAAAGAGTAGATAAATACCAAAGGTATTTAAAAATCTGACACAGGCAAGTTCCCTATTAATTAATTATTATTTGAAAACCACTAAATGTATTAAATAACTTAATTTATGAAAATGATAGTAAATTTGAGGTCAGATTTTTATTATATTCTTTTCGTTGAAAGAGAAATGAGTTGAGAAAATAGGAACATCATATTCCTCACTCCTTCCCTTTCCCGCTATAATAATTCCTCTTCCAATGAAGAAAATTAAATTTTAATTTTATTTATCTATATTTTATTCATTCACAAAAATGTGTATATTTTTATTGATTGATTGATTGATTTATCAACATTATAGAGAGAGGAATTAATAAAATTGCTAATACATTGCCCCCCCCCTTTCCTTTCAATTCAAGGCTACCTATAAATAATTTTCCGTTCAGAATGTTTAATTGATTATCTATGAATTTTAAATTATACGAAAAAGAGCTAAACAGACGTGTTAGGACATCCACTAGCTTGAAAGAATATATCCGACTTATTAAGGACAGTGAAGGCCATATTTACATATCAGGACAACTCAGGTTTTAGAGGAAAATCCCTTTACAGGTATTCTAAGACTCTACCCGGTCTACCCAGGTCTAAACAGACCTTAAAGCAGGTCTATTCAGAATGGAACAGGTCAAAATCTTCGACTCGGGTAAATACCTAATCTATGAAGCATTTAGACCAGCGTATGCTGTGTTAGCTTCTAGCCAGTGCTCCCCAGTGTTACCGAACTCACAATCAATTCAATGCTACTGTTCAGTCGCCGCGCGATCAAAGTCTCTCGGATCTCCTCGGGGTCGTAAATCCCGAGTACACTATACGTGACGCGGCTATGCGAATTAACCGAACGTGCCGGAAAATGTCTTTCAATCTATCGGCTAGTTTAATTAATCGTACACTGCCCGAGTCTAAAGTGCGAGGGTACCATTAATTACGATTTCCCGAGTCTCGCACTTCACGATCGAGAAAACCGAATGCTCGTTCTCGACTGTGGGAATCAATAGTGAATTGACTTCCTGGATATTCTTGTCATTAAGTTTTCTCTAATTGGCCATTGACTGCATTCGTCGTGCCTCCCCTTAAGCCGGCTCGACACTAACGTCACCGCGGGAGACGGCTTATGGTGATCTGTCCGATACCTGCTTTCCGGGAAAGGTACGGAACCGAGGTATTAACAACCTACGCTCACCAAAATGTGACGTTTCGCTGATAACGCGATTAATTATAGTCGGCGAGTTATTTATGAATGATGCTGTGAATCAACCTTCCAAACTCCGTCGCACAGTGCGACGGAATACTACAATGTTTAACTAACTGCCTCTATTCGTCAGTCGCTCACATCTATTCGGCCGAGTTAAATATGTTCTAAAAGTTACGTGACGCGTTCAGTTTGAAAGTGAATTAATAATAATATGATGGAGAGTGCACGAGCCTCCGTGGATTCCCGTTGCTTTATATGCAATGATAGTTTGAGTGAAGGTGAAGTGAATTTGGTGAAACAGAGAGGAGTGAAAGCCCTGCTTACGTGCAGTATTAAATTAAAAAACCGAGAACACGAACGTTTACTGAAGGAAGTGCGCGAGATTTCAGTGCATCGTGCATGTCAAAAACGATACACCAATCCCAAATTGATAAAAGCAGCTGTGCAACGTGGGGAAAAGTAAGTGAGATCAGTGAGACCTACAAGAAGTTCAACTGAGCAGTTCAACTTCAGAGAGAACTGTTTTTTATGTGGAGAGCAAATAACTGTTGAATTCATTGAAGCTCAGAAAAAAAAACAAGCCTGAAAAAAGAAATAATGTGATTGCCGTAGAGAACTTGCAGCTGGTTTCAACCTTATTGAAAGCAGCTGAGAAAAGAGGCGATGAATGGGCACTGAAAATAATAGAACGCATCTCAGAAAATATGGATTTGCCTGCACTAGATGCAAGATATTATCGGTTTTGCCAGAGGAAGCTGTACATACCTGTTAGAAAAGGTCTACAGAGAGAGATTGTTTATAGTTCTGAAAAAAATTTCGAGCGGTGTTCCCGTCATTAGTACTGCCAAATCCAGGTTTTGGTTCGTCGACAATCAAGACCATCTTCTTTCAAAATCCTTCTCTTTGATTGCTGCTAAATCCTTCATAACTGCAGTCGCCATGTTGGATCCGCCATTTTGAAATTCGGTAAATTTAATAACTAATTCATAATCAGCGATCCCAAAAACCCCCGGGTACCCAAATTCAGGGCGATTACTCAATTTGACGTCAAGATTTGATCCGCGCATGCGCCGTATTGTGGAGCTATCTAGGAATTTTACCATTCTGGCCTCGGACTCGTGATCAGCGACCCCAGAAACCCCTGGATACCCGAATTCAGGGCAATTACTTAATTTTACGTCTAGATTTGATCCGTGCTTGCGTCGCATTGTGACGCCATCTACACATTTTGCAATTCTGGCCTCGGATTCGTAATCAGCATTTCGGCATTTCCTACCATAGTGCGACAGATAGATTTGGGCCCCGTGAAAAACTCAACCGAATCTCGTTGGGTGACGAACGTGTTAAAAAAGATGTCATTCTTCATAAGTTTGACTGTCAGAATGATCGAAAACGGAAATTTACGACTGTACCCCGTTCAACTGCAGTAAAGCGAAGTCGAATGGAGCTAGTTAAAGCGGCTGAAAAGGAAATTATAGTTGGTGAAATGAAAACAACGGAAAGGGAAGAAGGCAGTCTTATAGAACTGGGGCCAGGTACATCAACAGTGTCAGCTTGCAGCTTGAAAGAAATAGGAGTCCAAGCAAAGGACCCCGCACAAACCTTATGGGAACTGGTTCCCGGTGAATTTGGCTGGGCTTTACATATTATGTTGTAGATCTTGATATTCGGATCAAAAGTTATCATTGCCGCAATAACGAAAAATGGACAGTTTTTGAGTTTTGAGACCTTAAAGTTCATACTTTTTGCTTTCCGTCATACCCATATACCATACGCTTCCATTAATGGAAGACTTAATTATATGGCCTGCTGCTGAACTTATTAAAAAAAAGTTGCCTGTGCCATTTCGAGCTCGTTTTAGTCTAGTACAAGCCGTAATAGACTGCTTGGAGATTGAAATACAAAAACCATCGCACGCAGTAAAACAAGCGTTGACGTAGTTAGAGTACAAGAAGGCGAACACCTTAAAATATTTGGTTTCATCCACATCTGACGGATTGGTCAACTTTATTTCTACGGGATATGGGGGAGGACATCGGATGCTTCGATTGTGGAGAAATGTGGATTCTTGAATAAACTTGAGCCAGGTGCACATATAATGGCAGATCGTGGTTTTAAACATATCGACCACCTTTTGGTAGAAAGAGTACAAACTTACAAGTTTGTAGGTCTTACAAGACCTTACAAGACCACCTAGTGTTGAAACAGGTACGAAGATGACTGAGCAGCAAGTCCTCGAAACTAAACGAATAGCCAGTTTAAGAATCAATATAGAGCACGTGATTAGGCAAATAAGAGAATTCAAAATCCTGCGACCACATTCTTGTATAGATTCAAAGTTAATTCCATACACTCTGATGCAATTATCGTTATAGCACATGCGGTATAATAAATAATCAATCTCCTTTAATCAAAAAAATGTAAAAAAACTACACGCTACTGTTATTTGTACTTACCTTTTTATGTGAATTAAATCTACATTAAATGTGACCAGACGGTTTTATTTATATTACAATGTTACAACTACTGTTACTTAACAGACAGCAAACACTCTACATACTTAATTTAAAAAATAATAACATACTCAAATAATTAACTCTTCATATTTGATATTAATAAAGGAAATATATTTTGTTTCTCCAAAAAGTTTCGGCAGCCTCGATAACATTCTTTGTGAAATTTATGTCTAAATCTCCATACAAAATATTCATTTTATTATTTGATTCAAACTGGGGGTTCGCACAGAAAATATGCCTTTTGTTTTTTTAAAAATGTACATTTATAACTGAATTTGTGCTTTAAACTTATTTTTTATGGCGTAACCTGGTAGTAATTGTCAACAGTTTTAGAAGAACTTGGACACTTCACTTCAATTGCGTCATTCTCCGATATACCATCTGGAGATGCACCGAGCCATACATGGTCTCATGTTAAAAGCAAACCTGTACCCTGAATACTAACATTTAACTGCTTCGACAGAACACCAAGTACTTTCTTCTCTAACAGCTTGCCTCTCTTTATCGGTGTAGTCTCTTTAATCTTCAGTGCCCCTATTACTGACTCCACAAAGGTTCTAGTTAATGTTTTGCATCGGGCAGCTTCATACAACTTCGAGGCTATTACTGTTCCATATCGCAGATCATACCTGAAAATTATATTGATCTATACTATAAAATTAAATTTGTGTAATTATCATTTTATATTTTCAAAAGAAATTAAAAAATCAATTTTCTCTTCTTTCAGATTAGGTATATCAGTTGTAACCATAACATGCCATGATTTGCAGTTACTTTGGTCAATTGTCTTCTTACATGCTGCATCACAGGCCTCTGGTATCATGTGGTTCCTTGCAAAATCCAAAAAACTGTTACAGTCTACGCTGAAAGGGTTCTGGTTGTCGAAGTCGCAGAGCAGCTGATGCAGCCCCAAAGCACTCGAATCATCTGACTCCGAATAATGACACAGTCACACAACAAAAAGTAGGGTACACTTTTGATGCGATATATGTCATCCATAGTAATTTTGCCTCCTGATCACTTATCAGCTGTCAAAATTAGGCCATCACATCACAATTTTTTTTCAACCTCAAAAAACCAGCCAGAGATCATGATTTTCCAAAAGTTAATGGACTTAGGGGCCATCCATATATTACGTCAGACGTTTGAGGGGGAGGGGGGTGTGAATATTTCTTACACTACAGTGTAAATACATTTACACTGTATGTACAAGTATCTTACACTGGGGGAGGGAGGGCCAAAAAGAGGCCAAAAACGTCTTACGTAATATATGGATGGCCCCTTAAACAAAATTCGGTAAAGGGTTTTTTTGGGTCGCTGATCATGAATTTGAAGTCAGATTTCAAAAATTCAAAATAGCGGATCCAATATGGCGGACGAGATTTTCAAAAATCGACGGGTTCATGCCAAATTTGGTACGGGGTTTTTTTTTCCAGGAGCTGATTATGAATATAAAGTTATATTTGCAAAAATTCAAAATTTTCGCCATATTGGATCCGCCATCTTCAATTTTTTAAATCTGACTTCAGATTCGTGATCAGCGACCAAAAAAAAACCCTATACCAAATTTGAAATGAATCTGTCGATTTTCGAAAATCTTGTCCGCCATATTGGATCCCCCATTTTGAATTTTCGAATTTAGACTTCAGATTCGTGATCAGCGACCAAAAAAACACCTATGCCGAATTTAGTTTAAGTCCATTAACTTTTAGAAAATCATGATCTCTTGCTGGTTTTTTGAGATTAAAAAAAATTGATGTGATGGCCAAGTTTTGACACCTGATTCGTGATCAGGAGGAAAAATTACCACGGATAACATATATCGCATCAAAAGTATACCCCACTGTTTTTTTTGTGCGACTGTGTAATTTAACAGTTGACTCGAAACACCTGTGCTTTTTCCTCTCTGCACGAATTCATCCAAAAAACTTCCTCTGGTGAAAGTGTCTGCAGTTTGAGGTTTCAGCGTTCCAAAGTCAGACGTTGTCTACAATTTTAAAGATGTGACATTCTGCTCTTAGTTTTTTCTCAGCAGCTTCTTCCACTTCGACAATAACTGAATAATTTTTTGTGCGTACTTTGTGCTCGGGGCATATTTTTGTCTTTATGGTGCAAATATTGCTCTCACGGTTTAACTGCACGTAACGCATGGCTGCATCTCCATAATTTTCTCGGCCATAACTACAAAAAGTAGATACACAAATAAAAACAAAGCTTGTTTTATGCAAATCATTCACTTCACCTTGCAGCTTTAATGCCCCGCATTTCAACTGAGGTGAAATGGGGGTGTTGTGCAAAAAACTGGGCTACCATTATCGAGTCTATTTTGGGTAGATTGTCTGACTGCCCCTTAACAAATCCAGCCTCCATTCTTTTACAATAACAATATAAATAAAACTAGCGCAGCGAAACGACCATAGACGACGACTGACTCCGATCTCAATTTTATAATATGACAGAAAGAGCAACGGCAAGCTCGTCTTGAGTGTAGGGGAGGTGATGGGTTTACCGCCTACTTAAGGAAACTGGGAGAATTTGATTACATAAAAATAAAATTTAGTGCACGAAACCGTTTTCAAGGGGTCTTGTGTAGTGTCTATTTCCATTTTTTCATACATATATAAAATTTTTATTTATAAAAAATATGATATGAGCATATTTTATACAATCGGCAATTGAGCAGTACATCGCACAGATGCATGTATGACCGTCCATCTTGCTTCAAATACCGCCCAACATGCTAGCTATCACTCCGCTCATCAATCGATCACATAAAGTACTTTTTGTCACCCAGTGTCAAAAACCTCGGTTTTTCGATCGTCCTCGACGCTTGTGAAATCGTGTTTCACGCACTGAAGCTACTCAGTGTGTGAACAACCTGCGCAGTGCGTGAACACTTTTTTCTGCACTGGAGAAATAGTTGTGAAGTTAGCAGTCAGTGAATCCAACCGAATGTCCAACACTGCGCATGCGCCGAGAGACTACATGGTTGACAGAAAGCCGGTACACATAACCTCAAAACGGTGAAACAGAAAGAGAGTACACATAACCACAAAACGGTGAATTGTAGTTTTATAGTGTGAAATAAATAAAAACTCGTGACACAATGGATCCCGTTTTTATTCAACAATGGAGCCAGTGTTGGTTGACACGTTATTGCTTATCAGTGTCCAACTATGAATTTGTTGATTTTTTTTATTGTCGAAAAAATGCATATTTAATTTTTTTTTATATTGATAAAAGTTTATAATTTTACTCTAACTTTCAATGTGTTAATTTTTTTCTTTCTTTTCTTTAAAAAATATGTTTTATGATCTTTCTTTTTGGGGGGACTCCGCCCAACCCCCCTCCGTACCGCCACCCCGGACCCCGTCCGCGCCCACGCTCCAACCTCGGTTTTTACACTTTGGTGACAAAAAGTCAAATTCGATATTCATACGTTTCGCGCCGTTTTTAACGAGTGTAATCACACCGCACTCGCTTCACGCACTCGTATCGAAAATAGCTAATACGGTACACTGTAGGTTTCTTCAGCTGTATGGAGTGACATCCCACGTTGAACTGCTTTTACAGCTTCGAATAAATCATTGTTCGTCCAGTTGCCTTTAAAAAAATTTTTTTTCTGGCGATATCTTGAAAATACACCACAAATGAGGAGGGTTCATGCAAAAGCAAACATGTCTGTTTATGAAAACGTCTGGAAAAACTGTGTTTAGTTCTTATATGTTTCGTTCTGATTGAACTCGGTAGGTTTAAATAAGAAATAATATAAGATTTCTTTCTTTGCGGGAATCTAGATAAGGCCAGCCCTAGAAACCATACAAGAGAGTACAAATCCGGATAAAAATTGATTAGGATTAAAAATGGACATGTCTGCTTTTGCATGAACTCTCTTCAAATATCATAATTACCTGTCAGGAAACACAATAACAGAGCAATATAACCTATTTTTTTTTCACTTTTCCTATTGAAAATATTGACATTCAATTAAATATTATGTTTTTATTATTTGCAATAACCATTTTAATTTCATTTTTTCTTACTTCATTATTTTGTTACTGATTAAACCAATTTACTTACGTGAATTTTATTCACTGACTGGCAAACGCCAACACAATAGGAACTCTTAGGCCCAGTTGTACCACTCAGGTTTAACTACAATCCTTGGTTAGTTGCTATGATACTAGCTTTGCTATTGGCTACTCCATAGCAACGAACCAGAGATTATAGTTAAACCTGAATTGTACAACTGGGCCTTACTCGCAACTGAGCGATCCAACAAATGGCCCGGGCGATATTCGATCCACACACTCTCTCTCTGGGCGGTGCAACGTACAAATACGCGCATCACGAAAAACATTATTATTAATTAATTAAAAGCGGGGAGAAAAAGATGGTGGTATCCTGAACGGACGCGCGAGTGTACAGCTCCCGATGCACGCAGAAAAGTTGGAGTGAATAAAGTGTAACAAAGTTAAAGTGGAAGCAAAGAAGACTGTTGGAAGCCAGGAAAAAGGCAAGAGATAAGGCGAGTGGATCAGTAGGAGGACGAAGCCAGGGGAGAGGAGTGAAAATGAAGAGAAGTTTGGAGATTAATTGTCGAGAGAGAAAGGTTGGAATATTTTAAACGGAAACGTAGAAGGCGATAGGGAAGGGAACTGGACATTCGTAGAAGAGCGTGGCGCATCGGTGATCGATTACGCGATAGTTAACGTGGAGGCGAGAGACGACATTATAAGGATGGATGTGAGAGAGAGGATGGAATCGGACCACTTGCCGCTAACGGTTGAGTGGAAGACAAGGATGCAGGGGACAGGGAGAAACATTGAGGAACGAGTAAGCTACAAGACGATACGGGACTGGACGACAGAGGGTAGAGACATTTTACAGAAACGCGGAAAATCTAGCCTTCGGACAAGAGGATCCAGGAGAATTGATGAGAGAAATAAAGGAAAAAATAGAGGAGGTAGTGGTCAAGAGAGAAGAGAGAAGAAGGCAGTGGAAACCAGGAAGGAACAATTGGTTTGACAACGACTGCAGAAAGAAAAAGAAAAAAGTAAAACACGCATTAAGGGCGTTAAGAAGAACGAGGAGGAAAGAAGACGAGGACAGAGCCAGAGAAGGGTACATACGAGAGAAAAGAGAATATAAACAGCTAATAATGACGAAAAAAGAAGAGAAGAAGGAGAAAGAGGAGGAGAAGATCAAGAATTTGAAGAAAGAAGAGAACATTTGGAAGTATATCAACAAGGAACGAAAAAGAAGGGAGGGGATAAGTGAAGAGATCGACCTTAAGATGTGGGAAAAGCACTTCATGAACTTGTTGGAAGACTCGAAGGAAAAGAGATCGGTGGAATACGAAGTAGAGGGGAGAGAGGGGGCCGCAGAGGAAGTTAGCTACGAGAAAATGGAGAAACAGATCAAGAAACTGAAGAAAGGCAAGGCGGCGGGAACGGATGGGCTTGAAAACGAAATTTGGAAGTACGGCCCTCCAGTGGTCAAGGAAGCGTTGTTAAGGCTGATAAACAAAATTTGGAGAGGAGAAGGGATGCCGGATGGATGGAGGGAAGGCGTTATCTGTCCCATATTTAAAAAAGGTGACAGGGAAAAGGCAGGAAACTACAGGGGAGTTACACTTCTTAGCACGGTGTACAAGGTGTACGCAATGATTTTGGAGGAGAGACTGAAGAAGAAACTAGAAGGGCGGAAATTGCTACCGGAGACGCAAGCAGGTTTTAGAGCCGGAAGAAGCACGATGGATAATATATATGTTTTGAACTACCTGGCGAGCCGGGAACTGAAGAAGAAGGTAGGTAAACTGTACACGTTTTATGCGGACTTGACAGCGGCTTTTGACAACGTCGACAGACAACTTCTGGGTGAGACATTGAGGAAGGCTGAAATAAGCGTAAATCTAAGGGGAAAGATTATGGAAATTTACAAAGAAACTAGATCACCAGTGAAGGTGAGCGGAGGGGCGACAGGAATATTTTACACGGGAAAAGGAATCAGGCAGGGATGCCCATTGAGTCCAACCCTGTTCGCATTGTACGTAGCAGATTTGGAAGACTGGTTTAAGGGAAGAAAATGGGGAGGAATTGGGATAGGGAAGAAGAAGATTTGGGTACTCTGGCATATGCGGACGATGTGGCTTAAATCGCGAAGGACGCAGAAGGATATCCCCTTTTAGTGCCGGACGACGATATATCGTCGCTCGCTCAGGACCGATATTGGTTATTTTATTAAAAATGATTGAAAATATAATGCTTGTACTTCATACTACGTGACCTACATAAAACTATGATCAAACGATGATTATTGTTATGTGCAAATATTGTTTGTAGAAGGGAAACTTGTTTATATGTTTTTCAACATGTTTCATATTTATGTTATTCGTATGATTTTCAATATACAGGGTGTCCGTAAAGTATGGAAACGATTGAATATCTCGAAAAGTACGCTTCAGAACGGGAAACGACGTATACGATATTTTTTTTAAAACTATCAAATGATACCAAGATTGATCCCACACCCCAACCCCTGTAGGTGGGGCAGGGGAAGCTTCAAAATCTTAAATAGGAACCCCCTCTTTTGATTGCATATTCGCATTCTACATTAAAAACTACATAACTTTTATTTGAAAAATTTTTTTCGATTCGTGGCAGATGGCGCTATAATCGACGAAATTCAATTTTTTCGGTTTTTGCAATTGAGAGTCGATTTATCCGATTCTATCGCAATTGTATTGCAGATACAATTGCGATAGAAATTTACATTTTTTATTCTCATATTTGATATTTTTGTTAAAAATTTAATTTAGTTTTGCAAATTTGAAGTGCAGATGCGTTCTGTACCTGGAATTCCCCCGGCGGACGGTATATTTCGGGAATCGTAGCTATTATTTCACTAGTAGTCCGTTTTAATGATATCCGTTAACCTGAGTACACGTAAACAGGTACCGCTAATTGCCGGGCCTTCCGGACCCTCGAACCTCGATGTATTCCGAAAGGGATTATCCTTGAGTAATTAGCTTATTTCCTCTAACGGAACTTAGTGCGTCATGGAGTTCCAGGTACAGAACGCATCTGCACTTCAAATTTGCAAAACTAAATTAAATTTTTAACAAAAATATCAAGTATGAGAATAAAAAATGTAAATTTCTATCGCAATTGTATTGCAGAATCGAATAAATCGACTCTCAATTGCAAAAACCGAAAAAATTGAACTTCGTCGATTATAGCGCCATCTGCCATGAATCGAAAAAAATGTTTCAAATAAAAGTTATGTAGTTTTCAATGTAGAATGCGAATATGCAATCAAAAGTGGGGGTTCCTATTTAAGATTTTGAAGCTTCCCCCTGCCCCACCCACAGGGGTTGGGGTGTGGGATCAATCTTGGTATCATTTGATAGTTTTTAAAAAAATATCGGATACGTATTTTTTCGTTTCCCGTTCTGAAGCGTACTTTTCGAGATATTCAACCGTTTCCATACTTTACGGACACCCTGTATATTGAAATGCAATTGAAGGGGTCAGTGCAAGAAGTGGCTAAGTCCACATTTTTATGAAATTGAGTTATGCAGTGCCATCTACTTACATTTAAACGTACTATCGATTAGTGATGTTAAATTCGTTGCAAGATGTAGGTAACTGCTTGAAAAGCTATATTTATAAACCGTAAGGGGTCGATATTTCAGTGCAAGAAGTGGCTAAGTGTCAATAAGTAGCTAAGTCTATGGACTTGGCCACTTTTTGACTTTGACGCGCGTGGAAAGTGAACAGTAGTGAAGTTGGTGTTTTGTAGTAGAGATTTGTTGCTAGGTGAATGCGTACATTTCCGATTATTGGCTCACATACTTGACTTTTTTCAATAGAAATGTCTGATTCTGGTAAGAGCGTTTTTAATATTATTTTTTATAGAAGAAATGAAAGAAAGCGTGTAGATTAATTTAGAGGTTATGTTATAATATTACTTTTGGCTCCCAGATTCGAGCAGTCAGAGTGAAGAAGGGACTTCAGGAAGCGAGTATGATCCAGAAGAAGATAGTGGTAGAAAAATAACAAAAATTGGGAAGATACTAAAACAAAATGTGACTGAAGCGGTTAGTTCAGAATGTAGTAGCGACCGCGAAAATGTACCAAATATAGATGGTTCTACAGCTCCCGTCCAGACCATTATCGAGGATGTACCTAGTATATCAAGAGGCAAAAAAAGACTCCGTTGTCCAGAAAAATGGGCAAGAAATGTAAAGCAACAGAGGCGTTTTATTGAAAAAAATGAACGTCGTGAAATTGGTAGCTGTAGGTGTAAATGTAGCACTAAGCTTGCTATTTTGGAGCAGACAGATATTTTTGAAAGATATCGTTCACTAGCCACGCATGCTGAGCAGACAATTTACTTGCAAGGCTGTATTAAAAAAGTTGAAAAATCTCGAGCTCGCCCGCGTAACAAAGAAACATCAAAAGTCCGTACAAGCTTTATTTATGAAGTATCTACCGACAATGGGAAAAAAGTTTTATGTCAGAAGGCCTTTTTAGCTGTGCACGGAATTTTCAAATCTAGACTAGAGAAGAAAGTGAAAACGGGAGCTCCCCCACCAGACAACAGAGGTCGTCATGTTTCTAAACCAAATAGAGCTCCTACAGAATCTCTCAATTTGGTTAGAAAATTTATTGCTGAACTACCGGCTCGAGAATCACACTACACACGGTCTGACAGTCGCAACAGAAAATATCTCGATTCTCCAATCTGTCTGTGGCAAAACTACATGATAATTTTAATACAAAATATTCCAATAACAAGATATCGTATGGAATGTTTGCTAAGGTGTTTAACGAGGAATTTAACATTTCTTTTGGCAATCCCCGAAAGGACATTTGCAACACCTGTACAAAGTTTATTGTTGACATTAGGCAAGTCGAAATGGAATCTAGTGACCAAACTTTAGTAAGACTTCAAACATAAAGAGAACTTCATCTTCGGCGGGCAGAAGTGTTTAAAAGTGAGTTATCCAAAGCTCAGAAATCGACAGATCCATCGGAAATGGTGATATGTTTTGATTATGAAAAAAACCTACCATTGCCTGTGACCAACGCACAGGATGAATATTACATTAGTCAGTTATGGCTGCACGTTTTTGGAATTCATAATCTGTCAAGTAATAAGACAATAATGTATGTTTACACGGAGAATTTTGCTCTGAAAGGCCCAAACGAGGTTATAACTTGTTTATCCGATTATATTGGAAATCACAAACATCCTGAACAGAAGAAACTGAAAATATTTTGTGACAATGCCTTTAGCCAAAATAAAAATCGTATACTTTTTTGTTACTTACATCAGTTATGTAAGAACAACACATTTGCTAACATTGAAGTGTGATATCCAGTACCAGTACATTCTATGATGCCAATAGATAGAGACTTTGGTGCCATAGAGAAAAAAAGACTAAAACTGGAAAAGGTTGACAACCCCGAGGCTTATGTTGCACTGATAAAGTCATGCAGAAAAAAGAATCCATTTGGCGTAGTATTTGTTCAGCACAGTCTTAGAACAAACGGAGAGCTAGCTCCAGGTGATAGAGTTATTAAAGTGAACAATTTCAAACTGTGGGTTGAACCATACGTCAGGGCGACTGTACAAGGTATTTCCAAAACTCGATTCGTCAATTTTGAAACCGGAAAGCCTGTAAGTGCTAGAGACACCATGACAGGATATTGCAGGGATATGCCCCTTTATAAAGTTGGTATGAACAGAAAAATTAATGCAGCGCCTAGATTGGCTTATGGTGATAGTTATTTAAAAATAAAACCCAAGAAATTTCAGTCTGTACTAAAACTTCTGAAGCTGGTTACTTCCGGAAATACCGAATTTTATAACAGGACTCTCATTAATGCTGTAAATTAGGTTACCCCCAGTCGTAATGACACTGGAAATGACGAGGAAAATGTGGAGAGTGACGCCGACATTTATGAATAGTTTCAAGAATAGTTCCTATCCTTTCCATGTTCATTCATTACACATTCTTTAAGAAAGTTGTTTTTGTTGGAAGTATTGTATTTAGGCACGCTAAGTACTGAAGAAAAATATGTTGTAAAATGTTTTTTTAATACGTTATATTCTTTCCTACACTACTGTTTAACGTTTTTTTCTACTGCCTACTATTCCAAAAAAGCAGTGTAAATACCCAAACTATTGAATAAAAAAAAATAATATGTTTTTACGCTAATGTATTTCAATATTTCTCCATTTTTGCTCAAGAAGTGGTTAAGTCCAAATTTTAAAACATTTTTCTTCCTTACTGATATAAGTTTTTGACCACGTTTTTTACATCTCTACAATCATTTTTAGTACTACTTTACATGAAAAAAAATTAAATATCCTAATGAATACATAAAAATGTGGGAAGCTAAAGAAACTTTCGACAAGTAATAACTTGAAACCGTGAAATTGTGACTTAGCCACTTCTTGCACTGACCCCTTCAATTGACATTACATTATTCTCTCTTTCTTCTGTAATACGCTGCATTCTGATTTTTTAAAATATCATTCTGTTTGGTTTTTATGAGCTTTTTCCCAAAAGTTAGTACATTCGTCAAATTCGTCCGGTTATCTTCGCATAAATACACGGTTTTCGCTCGGCACTAAAAGAGTTAAGAGAAATGATGAGGAGCTTCACAAGGTACCCCTGGAGGAAAAGAAACTAAGCCTAAACACAAGCAAGTCCAAGGTGATGGTCTTCAAAAGAGGAAGAGGGAAGAGAAGGAAAGATATATGGCAATGGCAGAAGGGGGGGATAGAAGAAGTTAAGGAATTCAAGTACCTTGGCTTCGTATTTTAGAGGAATGGACAGATGGACAAACACATAAAAGAGACCATGAGGAGAGGAATGATGGCGATGGCGCAGATCTGGGGAATCGGTCAGCGGAAATTCAGGCTGGACTACGTGAGGCGAGTAAAACTCTTCGACGCGTTGGTGAGGAGCATTATATTATACGGAGCAGAAGTCTGGGGATGGTCAGAAAGAAAAGAAGTAGAAATGCTGCAGGATAAGTACATACGATGGACACACACACTAGGACTTGATAGGACGACACCGGGGTACTTGGTTAGGGAAGAAATGAAAAGAGACAAGATAAGAATCGAGGCAGGAAAGAGGGCAGTGAAATATGAAGAGGCAGGCATCGAATTGGACAAGGTGCTAATTTAGGAATGCCTGAAGGAAATGAAGAGGAACTCGCAGAAAAATGAAAGTGCGTGGGAGATAGAGAGAAGAAGTTATTATGAAGGTAGAGGAAGCTCGTTGGCGGAGATAGAGACTAGAAGGGCAAGGAAGGAGAGCGTTCTGGAGGGAACAATCGAAAGAGATAGGCAGATACAAGGACAGGAACAGTTCAATAGAATGCAGAGGTCCAAGTACTGCGAGTATTATAAGCACATCTGGATGGCGGAGGTGCCTGCGTACCTGTTAAAGAGGGAGCTGGGAAAAGTTGTGCAAATGGTGGCAAGATTCAGGTGTGGAAACGAGGACAGGGCGACGAAGAGTTGGTTTAAGGAGGAAGACAGAGTCTGCAGGTGCTGTGCAGAGAGGGAGGAGACTATGGTGCATATGTTGTATGACTGCAACGGGACTGACAAATTTGAAGGGAATCTACGAAAGGCTAAAGCCTTAAATGTGGAAGGGGGAGGGAGAGAGTGGATGAGCAAGGTGCTGGAATAGAGGACATATAGAGCGGGTTTGACGGCAGGGGGCATGGGAGATAGAAATGTTTAATAGTGTTAAGGATACGTTGAGGTAGAGGAGTATACTAGTTATGTTAAGTTTTGTTAGGTTTTGTTAAGTTTTGTAAGTATTATATACTGAGCGATTTGTAAGAGTGACATTAGTGAGTGGCAGCATTATGTATGTGGAGGAAGAAGAGTCCTTCCAAGGCTGTAAAGCGAAGGGAATAAAGTATATCTAACCAATCTAATCTAATTAATGAAAAGCTTTTTTAATTACACAGTCACACAAAAAAAAGTGGGGTATACGTTATACATGTATATAATGCGATGTATGTTATCCGTAGTAATTTTGCCTCCTGATCACGAATCCGGTGTCAGAATTTGGCCATCACGTCACCATTTTTTGTAACCTTAAAAAACTGTGCACAGTCACATACAAAAAAAAGTGGAGTACATACTTTTCATGCGATATATGCTATTCGTAGTAATTTTGCCTCCTGGTCACGAATCCGGTGTCAAAATTTAGCTATCACGTCACATTTTTTTTAATCTCAAAAAACCAGCCAGAGACCATGATTTTAAAAAAGTTAATAGACTTAAACCAAATTCGGTATAAGGGGGTTTTTTGGGTCGCTGATCACGAATCTGAAGTCGGATTTCAAAAATTCAAGATGGCGAATCCAATATGGCGGACGAGATTTTCGAAAATCAACGGATTCATGCCAAATTTGGTATAGGAGGGTTTTTTGTGTCACTGATCACGAATCTGAAGTCAGATTAAAAAAATTCAAGATGGCGGATCCAATATGGCGGACGAGATTTTCGAAAATCGACAGATTCATGCCAAATTTGATACAGGTTTTTTTTTCAGTCGCTGATGACCAATATAAAGTTATATTTACAAAAATTCAAAATTTTCGAAAATCTCATCCGCCATATTGGATCCGCCATCTTGAGTTTTTAAAATGTGACTTCAGATTCATGATCAGCGACCCAAAAAACCCCCTTATACCAAATTTGGCATAAATCGTCGACTTTCAAAAATCTCGTCCGCCATATTGGATCCGCCATCTTGAATTTTTGAAATCCGACTTTCAGATTCCTGATCAGCGATCCAAAAAACCCCCTATAACGAATTTGGTTTATGTCCATTAACTTTTTGAAAATCATGATCTCTTGATGGTTTTTTGAGATTAAAAAAAAATGTGGAGTGATGGCTAAATTTTGACACCGGATTCATAATCAGGAGGCAAAATTACTACGGATAACATATATCGCATCAAATGTATAACCCACTTTTTTTTTTTGTGACTGTGTTATTTAGATGTGTATTTTTAATACAAAAATCTATGACGAATTGATATTTCATTATTTTATATAATTGATAAATAGTTAAAACGATGAAAACCCTTAAATGGGTCTTGGGAAATCTTATAAGAATTCCACCGATAATTTTGTTAATTTTTTAAAATTTGAGTGAAAAAAATGGGAAATGTTTGTTGAATTTAGGTATTAGTATTGAATCCTTTAATTTTCCAAACAAAAGAATTTTTTTTCAATTCGTTGTAAAGAAATGCAGGTGAGCGGTCCTACCTACTGGGCGGTACAGCCGTCCTCTCCCCTACTAGAAATGTATCGGGAGCGGAACATTTCGGGTGAGTATTCTGGTACGAAACCGCCGGCAGAGGAGGGGCCGCTACGTATAAATAAGAAACAGGGACTAGCATAGACTGAACCACGACGAACTTCGGGAAGCTGCCAACCGCGAGAAGCAAAACTAACTAAACGCACGTGGCAATAGCCTACACTTAGCGTCAATGATTCTGATCGACCCGTTTTGGGTGACGATACTTCTATCGAGTCGATTGTAGTTGAACGATATGAGCGGATCTTCTTGTTTTGCCATGGAGCACCAATCAAATTTAGCCTTCATGGTAAAATATTAAGATTCACTCAAATTTTTTAGCTACGGTCGACACGATTTAAGTACCGACATCCAATGCGGGTCAATCAGAATCATTGACGCTAGGTGTATCATGTGTGCGACCAATCGTAACGTGTCTACAGCTACTTTTGAAATTCTGCACTCTAAAGGTTACCGCTCACTTGTCCGGCACGGTACGGCGCAGCGCGGCGATTCTTACCTGAATGTCTATCAAGAGACACGGTAGTGTCTCGCGGCATGTTCATTCAAGTAGTTCGTCAGAACGACGCCGACAGCGCTGTTGCAGCGAGCGAGCACCCGTGTATCTTTACAGGAAAAATGTCTGCCCCCTTCACCCCTCAAATTTTACATCGATTTTCTCAATAAATATACGGTTATAACCAAAACTATGCTTAGTTACGCCATATAAATCGACTATTCTCTATTGATAGAGACCAGAATAAATGTTATAAGTTAAATATTAACAGAGATTCGCCCTTAGCAACGCTAAGCCACGCCCCTGCCGCCTGAAAGTCGAGAATCCGATTTCTCGGGCAATATATATATGTCAAAATGTCACTCTAATTCCGTCTATCTTCGGCGATAGTCGGCCATGATCGGAAATGTCTACACAGATGCGGGTGCACGCATACGCCATCAAATATCTGTGAGAGTGTGTGAGAGAATATATTCCTTGAATGTTGGTCATGGTTTTCAAAGTGAATAAAATATTTCCATTCGCGTAACGATTTCCCTCGCGTTTATTTCGATCCTCGGACGCGCTTGTTAATAAAAAGTGATAATTCAGTGCAATCGGAGTAATGAATCTCAATAGTGGTGAATGTGACAGATGCTCCGTATAGTTTAATAATCGTTTGTATTTTTTTTGATTAATCGAGATAATGAACAGATGCAGTGGTATTTTTCTCTAGTTGCCTGTGCATCAAGAGCAGGAAAGGAGACGGTCTCAGAAGAATTTCCATCAGATAAGTTTAATTGCCATCTGACAACTTTAACCTCACTTTCGATGGAAGGACAAATATCTTTGTGTTCATGCTATTTTTTGTTTTCAGCGTCATGCGAGCATGGGGTGAATCGATGGATTAACAAATAAATTTGATGTTTCTTCTCCATCAAAGCCGCGGCAGAAGAATAGCAGATGCAATTGAATTGGATCACAATAATCAAGTAATTACTTTAACATTAGTTTTTCTCTATTGATATATTTCCTCCTTCGTACTATATTTTAAATAGTGAAATGCTGGATATAATTTTGTTATTTATAATCTGTTACAGAAATAAACGTGCTGCTATTCAATTCCACCCAGAAGGACTCCAAATCATGTGCGAACCCGAGGGGGTTTCTTTCGAACGAGGGATCGTCCACTTGTTGTTCCAAGAACCAGCTGCATTGGTTCATTCCGCGAGTTAGATTTGCTGCCTCGAGTGCATGGCCGTGCATCCATCCTTCAATATCCTCCCTGCCATGGTCTTGCTGATTCTAACCTCTGTTGCCACAGCCCGAATGCTCGTCGAAGGTTATTCCTTATTCTTTCTAGCACAGATCTATATTATGCTGCACCTGTATTCCTCTGAGACTTCCTAAAATAATTATAAAAACCCCATATAATTCAGCCCTGACAAGTACAATCTTATCGAGCTGTACATTATCGAGGAGATCTTTCGATGTAATGATTCCGAAATGTTTCTATGATATTTTGCAACATTTGCGAATTTATCGAGAAATATATATTTCTAACACATACGGTAGTATTCACGAACATTGCAAAATATCGCAGGAATGTTACAGAAAAGTTACTTGCAAAAACGTGCTTTGTGGGGTGTAAATGATTATACCAGAGGCGAAGAAGAGATGAAATAAAAGTGAGGTATATGTACACTTCACGTTTGACAGGTTTGTATATAAATTGGAACTTGTGATAGTATAATACGAAAGAGGAAATATATAAATAAATAAAAAATAATAATAAAGTAGTTACTCCATTATTGAAATCCAATTCCATTGTATCCCTTATTTTTCTCCCACGACTTTCATTATTGATAGTGGATGGATCAGCTAATAAATTTGATTTTTATTCACTATCAACTATAAAAGTCGTGGCAGAAAAATAAGGGATACACAATGGAATTGGATTACAGTAATGTACTAACTACTTTATTATTATTTTTTCTTTATCGATATATTTCCTCTTTCGTATTATACTATCCCAAGTTCGAATTTATATACCGACCTGTCAAACGTGAAGTGTACATGTACCTCACTTTTATTTCATTAAGTATTACTGCAGAACGAGTACGTTAGAAGATTTTCATGAAGACTCACGATTTTCTCACATGTCATCTCGTACAGGTGCAACCGAAGAGCATCTAGCTCGTGTCCTGTCCGTAAAAAGATGACTCGATGGACATCGGAGAATGTCCGGCTTGTCACGGAGCGCCTATTACCCACGGTACATTAATAGCAATACGCGCTTCTCGTTTCATTCAACTATTCCAGCTTTAAATAACTTTTACTTCTTTCAAGGCAATAACCTTTTATGAACTGTTCGTGGTAGGAGGCAGCGATCGATATTAGCGACTCGTCGTAGACAAGTTCGTCTATTAAAACTAAAAAGCAATTCGGTGTACCGAACTACTACTGCGATAATGTGCCCGAGCTCATGGTCTATTCTGCGATTAACATTAACGTAATCGTGATTATGCTCGGGTGATGGGTGTTCCAAAAGAGGTAAAGTTGATACTAAACATCAGATGCTGTAAGCTGACTTGCTAGTGTATGCTTTGCAACTGGTACATCATCGCAGGAATAATATGTCTACGATTAGTCACAATCATTGATCGCTGCCCCGTACGATGAACAATTTGTACAAGGTAAATATTTTGAAAGAAGTGGAAGTTATTTAAAGCAGGAATAATTGAAACGAAAAGCGCATATTGCAATAAATGTACCGTAGGTAATAGGTGCTCGGTGATAAGTCTGACATTCTCCGATGTCCATCGAGTCATCTTTTTACGGGCAGGACACGAGCTAGGTCCTCTTCGGTTGCACCTGTACGAGATGACATGTCAGAGTCTGCAGTAATACTTAATGAGATAAAAGTGAGGTACATGTACACTTCACGTTTGACAGGTCGGTATATAAATTCGAACTTGGGATAGTATAATACGAAAGAGGGACTATATCGATAAAGAAAAAATAATAAAGAGTAGTTACTACATTACTGTAATCCAATTCCATTGAATCCCTTATTTTTCTGCCACGACTTTGATAGTTGATAGTGAATAAAAATCAAATTTATTGGCTGATCCATCCACTATCAACAATCAAAGTCGTGGCAGAAAAATAAGGGATACAATGGAATTGGATTACAATAATGGAGTAACTACTTTAAACACTTGGGGAAACTCACCGAAGAGAGAAACCCGTATATTTATTTCTTATCACTTGTACACTTGATTTCGAGGTTAGATGCTTCGATCTACCGAATTGACAGCTACCGGGAGATCAGGGGGGCCTTTCTCGAGTCACTCGTATCTTTGCGTGCACGCAACTCAGCGAAGAGACCAATCAGGATCAAGTATTCCATTGCGGTGGGGGTCCTGATTGGTCTACTCGCTAAGAATCGTATACGCATCTTAGCGAGTAGACCAATCAGGACCCCCACCACAACGGAATACATGATCTGCAACAGTTAATAGATGATTTTTATTCGCATTGGCATGTTTATGATGATATTTGCAATTAATGTTCTACTCAGACTGAAATGAGTCGTAAGGTCAGCATCGAAGCTGTAAATGATGTGGTAATAAAATTAAATTTATTTACGAGTAAGGGCGAAATTTCAGCGGTGCATGCAAAAGGATTTCCTAAAACTATTCCAACGTCTCGAGTTAATATATGTAACAACATATCGTCCCCTTCCTGCAAAAAGTCACTAACTAACATTTATCATCATCTGACTTAGTAGGTAGTTTCTGCTCTATAATATCGGTATTATATTTCGGTTAATGACTTTTTATGATGCGCGCATGCTCACTTCCAACGCATTTAGCACTTAGTGAGTTTTACCATTTAAAGATTTAATAAAATTAAGCTACTAGGTCCAGTTAGGTGAATTTTATAAAATATGTTAGTTAGTGACTTTTTGCAGGAAGGGGACGATATATACTGTCATAAGTGGTATCTTTATATGTGATGAAACAATTCGTCAAGGTCATTGGAAGAGTAATTTATTTAAAATCATAAGTGCATAAGCATCGAGTATAATTCTGTCTGAATTTTTTATTTTGAAGGAAAAAATGCGGCAAGTTCTTTTTTATTAAAATTTGTTTATAAATTTTTTTAGTCGAATTTTTTAGTAACTTTATTTACAATAATTTTCCTTTCAAATGATGCCTTTTACTTTTAATACATAAATCTGGAACATGGTGATCTTAATTGATTTCAAATCTTTTTTGGAGAGTATTTTACGTATCAATTTTTGTTGGCACTGAATGAACATGCCGCCTTTTTTTACAGAGATACATTTTACGGCTATATCGTAAAATTTAGGTAATAATCGCCGCGCCGCGCCGTGCTGGACAAGTGAGCGGTAACCTTTAATTGCATTTTGACGTTAAGTAACGTTATTGAAAATTGAAAAAGTAATTTTCTACTGAATATTGATGAACCTAGAACGTATTTATATGGTTAGTAGAACAATTTTTTCCAAATGTCTCAACCGTATTCTACCTGTTAGGCAACTCATCTTGTATAAATAGTATCTACAGTTACATGACAATATTTAAACATTCATTGAATCTGTCAACTATCATATCAGAATGGCTTCACGAGAAGATTTTCTAAAAATCAAGCTAGCGTATTGTTATTACCAAGTATTCTGTAATGGTTTTTTGTTTGTAGAACGATATTGTGATATGTAATAAGAATACACTCATAATTTGTGTAAATGATTAACAGATACAAGAACTGTGCGATGTATTACAAGACTCCTGGAAGAATTTACAAGATATGGCTACCGAGCGCAACCATGCACTGGATTTATCACTGAAAGCACAGGAATTCTTCTTTGAAGCTAGTGAAGTGGAAAATTGGTTCAGTGAGAAGAATGACATGCTCAGTTCGACAGACTATGGCAGAGATCGTGATGCTGCTACCAAATTGCTCACTAAGCATAAGGTAAATACAATTTTGGTGCATTACCAACAAATTTTTTGAAGTGTATTTGAATTTCTAGTATAGTGCTGAAAAAGTAGTGAAAAAAAGGTTTGCGTAAAGTTGTAAAATTCAATAACAAATCCTCATTTGTCAGTTATGTATTTGGAATTGATTTCCTTATTTTGCAGATTTTTAAATTTATTTAATAGTTTTAAATGCGTTATATCGATAGAGAGCATAACAATCAATCCAAATATTATATTTAGCTTGATGCCGAAGTAACTTTAAATCTTTGAGTAAATTAGGAGCAGTTACGCGTTTACAAACCCCGCTATTCGATGTCAAAGTTACACGAAAATGTGTAAAAATTTCATACAGAAAGTGTTTCTTGAGACAATATTATCATAGTTAAATTATAATAATAAATACTTAAGAGGAGTCTACCCGAGTCGAAATTAAAATTCTAATTTGAACCTCTGGATCCTCACTGAGGATCTCGAGGCTGAAAGTTTATTTTCAAGATCCGGATGTCTGTGCAATGAAAACCTAATTTGAACCTATAAACTGCGTGAATATTTCCACTCTTCGCAAGCTTAGGTTCAAATTAGGTTTTCATTACTCTCATTTGGACCTCATGGACCTCGCCTCGAGCTGTGGCGAAAAAAAATGGTGTCGCCATCAGTCGGTATACGTCCATAGGCCTATCCAGTTGGTATACGTCTATAGGCCTATCAGTCGGTATACGTCCATAGGCCTGCCAACCCGCCTACCAGTGTAGGTTTTTTTTCAGACCCTACCGGGACTCGAACCTGCGATCTTCGAAACTGGGAATGCTTTCACACTCTACCAATTGAGCCACCGACTCTTCAAGTGGCGTTGGTTGACTTTAATTATATATAGAAACTGGACATGACAGTGACTACTCTCGAAGGTTTTTTTCATTAAATTTTATAAAATAATTTAATACTTTCTTTTTCAAAACAGTAGCGATTATGATAATTAATCATACATTATTTATGGAATAATTCGGTACAATTTGCACTGTTTGAAACATCATTATTATATGACTTTGTTATTTTTTAATTTAAAAATGTTATGAAGACAGTGCATTTACGATAAATTTACGAAGTGTTTGCACGTCGTTAAAACGTTCCGTGCCCGCGTGAGACGTATACGACCCCCGCTGAACTTTCCGTCAGGCCACTTGGAATTCTCATTGAAAAACGAAGAATTCTTTAAAAATTTATTGTAGAGTCAAATATAGGCGTTAATAATAAATTTAATTTTTTATTGTTATTAATAATAACAACAATAAAAAATTAATTTATTGCTTTGTTGTCTAATGCATATTAAAATGTATATCCTTTTCTTGCTAATTATGGCTTTGTACTATTGAAAAATTGTAAGGCGTACGTCAAAAACAAGCTTATTTAATTGTAAAAGTGTGGGTAGTATATGCCCCTACGCAGCGGAAATAGAGTTTCAATTTTGTCTGAAGTCCAGCAGGTCGACATTAGAGTTGGAAGTATACTCAAATTCTAATTTAAACCTGTTCGTGATCATCTGAGCACGATGATCATGAAATGGGCATGTTCACAACTTTTTGTACAACTGTTTAAATTGCATGAATCGGAAGATTAGGGTATTAAAGTTATGTAGGTAAAAAATGGGTCATTAAAAAAATGTTTTTCCAGTATTTTTGAGATGTTAAAAAAAGCATTCGTTTTAAAGCGTCGAACTTTCACCGCCATTTTAACTGACCAATCAGAGTCGGGAAACAGATTCTCCACCATTCACAAACCCGGGTTTGCGCCCTTGCCAGTGGCTTTAGTGACGTCACTAAGGATTTCGTTTGACTCGAAGTCAAACTTTAAACATTAAAAAAAAAGAAATTAGTGCTCAGAAAAAAAACACATCTTATTAATAAGCACAAAAAGTATTAACGAATGGGCAAAAAAAATTGTGAACATGCCCATTAGAGTTAAGCCCGAGGCAGACTAGCGCGACGCGCGGCGAAGCGACGCGCAGCGCAACGACCATAGGTAACGCACACTAGAGCGGCGGTACGCGACAGGGGCCCCTTTCTCGAACTCGCTCGTATCTTTGCGTGCACGCATCTTAGCGAATAGACCAATCAGGATCAAGTATTCCGTTGTGGTGGGGTTACGGACAACGGAAAGGGGTGAGAGAGTTCGAGAAAGGGACCCCAGTCGCGAGTATTCTCAGTCTGACACTTGACATCGAAATGGATATTTCCGACGAAGAGAGGCAATTGTGATTTCACTGCTTTGCGAAGAAGAGATTCGCAAAAAAAAGAGAGAGAATGGATGCATGAAATATGCAAGGACAGAGATGCATTTGGTGAATTTCACACGTTATTTGAAAGTCTCATCAGAGACGGAAGACAATTTTTCGAATTCTTTCGAATGTCGTTTGAGAAGTTCAGCGAACTACTAGCCATTTTATGCCCAGAAATTTCGAAGCAACACACGACGTTTCGACGAGCAATAAAACCTGCAGAAAGATTAGCGGTTTGCCTCAGGGGTAAGTAATAATTATAACTTTTACTACAATTTTGTAATTTTTTATTCGTGTAAACTTTGGTTTATGTAATAAAACCTACTTTGGTATATGTAATAGGACGTTATGTGGTCATATCACATATAAGCATTGCACGCAGAGTTTATAAGTAATATTATTGACTGTTGTACATAGAGAATCAATATTTTCCGCAATAGATGTTGATGTATTATCTGCGTAGTTTTTCTAAGATTTGCTGCTTAATTTATTAACATGGTAAAAAGGCTCAGAAAATTAAGAAGTGTGATTGGGGTGATTTTAAGATACGTGTGTGAAAGAACTTGTAGGCTGTGGTGTGTGTTCCTGTAATTGGTATGTTTCGTTGGCTGATTCTGTAACTGATCTATATTCATATTCTCTGAAATAATAGCAAATAATTTTGATTTAACCTGTACTTGCATACGTGAAGAGAATGTTTTTATGATGTCTGCAAGTGAGGAGCAAAATTTATCGATTGGATGGACTGCGATATTTTTCTGAGTATTGGATTTTGTAACCAAATAATCTTGGAGTACGCTTGCACAATCCGCAGGTGGTTTTTGTTTCCGTCTTCCAATATATGTATTACTTGCTGGGGGTGGTGACAGCAATGGTGATGCTGATGCTGATGGTATAAAAGACGATGGTACCGGTGTAGGTCGCGAAGAAACGCTTGCTAAAATAATTGTGGTCTCTAATGAATTGACATATTTCAATCTATTGATTTTCATTATAAGCGGCTAATTTTGATAGCAAAAATTGATAATTGATTAGTTTGGTATTTATAATGAAATAATTTATATTATTAATACCATTATCATCATTTCCATCATTGTTATCTCCGACATCACTATCAGAAGCATGCGTTTGCTCGTCTTGGCTGGAAGTAAGTGTTTCGTGTCTCTGTCTATCTTCAAAGAATGGTTTCAGAAAAGACATTTGTTTCTCCAATTTCCATAACCTTTTCTTTGCACCAGAAGCTCCGCTTTTTGTTTGCATATTTTTTAAATGCTTCCTATGGGCATCTTGGAGTTTTTTCTACGTCAGTTAGCAATCAGAAACTATAAATTTACGTAAAACAGATAATAAATAACAACTACTGAATGTATCAGCAGACATCCTTCATTGAACTATGATATATTCGTCACATTGTCTCAATATTTGAAACTGTATTATTTTTAGGTTTTTGCAACGGGCGATTCATTTTAAAGGATCGCCTTCAGTTTTCGTATGGGACATAGTACTGTCAGACAGATAGTACATGATACGTGCGCGGTAATTTGCGAAAAATTAGCACCGATAACTATACCTATGCCTGACGAAAATGCATGGAAAAGAATTGAAGCACGTTTTGCATCTCAGTGGAATTTTCTTAACTGCATCGGTGCTATTGATGGAAAGCACGTTGTTATTGAAGCACCAGCAAATTCTGGGTCGATGTTTTTCAATTATAAAAAACCTTCAGTATCGTTCTGATGGCTCTTGTCGATGCAGATTATTGGTTTATATTAGTTGATATTGGATCATACGGAAAGAATAGCGATGGAGGAATCTTTTCGTCATCAAATCTGGGAAAAGCCATTCAAGGCGGCACACACACACACACACACACACACACACACACACACACACACACACACACATTAAATATACCAAAGGATAAACTTGTTCCTGGGACAAACCACGTAATGCCCCATGTAATTGTTGAAGATGAAGCCTTCCCTTTAAGACGCAATTTAATGCGACCATATCCAGGATCACAATTGAATGAGGACGTAGGCAAGAAAACGTTTAATTAGGTATAGACTATCGAGAGCCAGAAGAGTTTCAGAAAATGTATTTGGTATACTATCGCAAAAATTTCGTATTTACCAAAGAAGGATCAAATTAATGCCGGATAATATTAACAATGTAGTGTATGCCACATGTGTCCGCATAACTTTTTGAGAGAACATGCTGTACCCGCGGGTCTAAATGTAGAGGATAACTGTGACATGAACAGCCAAATAATATAATGGAAGGGCTACAAAATATTGGAGGACCATCCACAGGCAGCGTTGGAAATAAGAGATAAATTTAAGGATTATTTCGTTTCGTCCGCAGGGTCTGTACCTTGGCAGACGGAAATGATTTCGCGTGGAAATAAATGATCCGAAATATACAATACTGTGAATGATATGAATAATAATTTGTATTGATAAAATAAAATATTATAAAATAGCTAAGTTTGTATTACCTGGTTCTTTCATTGACTTAGATATTTCGTTCCAACAATTATCTTTCCTTTGCTGATTGCTATAATTAGCGTCGGACATGACATACAACTCCTTGTACGTTTCTATTAGTAAAACTAATTTTTCTTCGTTCATTACTACAGTTATTCAGGGTAGTGACGCGATAGTGCACGAAATCTGACCCTTCCCTGGGGTTGTAAATCCCGTTTAACCCAATAAAAATGACATATACTTATAAGATTAAATAGACAAAATTGAGAAAGCTTGCATACACAAAATAATGACATTTAATTTACGCGGATATTTAGTTTCACGGAGAGATCAGGACCAAACGTCGTGTCTCGTTGAAATCTTTACCGGAACTAGCTTAGCCTTTAAAAAAAGAAAACTCTCCTCGAGTTTTCGTTAGCCCTTTGAAAGGATTTCGACGGAGGCTCTACCCAGGAGAGGAAACGGAGCAGTTTATTCTGATTGGTGGAAATACCTAGAAACTATTCTAGTGTGTGAGTGAAAGGTAGGCGAGAAAAACCGAGGGAGAGCTGTCGAAGGACGTAACATGAAATATCATCTTCATTGGAAAGTTTCGAGGTCTTTTCTCATGGACCGGAATCCCGTGTCAGGAAAGGAACAATGGCTCGCCATGGACCTGGTTGCCGACCACACATGTCGAAATAAAAGTCGCTTCGCTGGCGTTACCCAACGCACACTTGAGCGGGGAGCAGCGCAGCGCAGCGGTGCGCCGCGACCAGGACTCCTCCTGGAGAATTCGCCGACGGTCGCTCCGCTGCGCTGCGCTCAAGTGTGGGCCAGTCCATTTGCATCCATGGATGGAATATTTTTCGTCGCGCTAGTGTGCCTCGGGCTTTAGAGTTGGAAGTATACTCACAAATTCTAATTTAAACCTGTTCGTGATCATCTGAGCACGATGATCACGGAATTAGTTACACCTACGGCGGCAAACCAATACTTAAAAGAAATGAGGTTTTCCAGGTTCAGATTAGAGTTTAAATTTCGACTCGAGCTGAACCTGAAAAACCTCATTTCTTTGAAGTATTGGTTTGCCGCTGTAGGTGTAAAGCCCGAGGCACACTAGCGCGACGAAAAATATTCCATCCATGGATGCAAATGGACTGGCGCACACTTGAGCGTGGAGCAGCGCAGCGCAGCGGAGCGAACGTCGGGGAATTTTCCAGGAGGAATCCTGGTCGCGGCGCACCGCTGCGCTGCGCTGCTCCCCGCTCAAGTATGCGTTGGGTGACGCCAGCGAAGCGACTTTTGTTTCGACATGTGGTCGGCATCCAGGTCCATGGCGAGCCGTTGTTCTTTTCCCGACATGGGGGTCCGGTCCATGAGAATAGACCTCGAAACTTTCCAATGAAGATGATACTTCATGTTACGTCCTTCGACAGCTCTCCCTCAGTTTTTCTCGCCTACCTTTCACTCACACACTAGAATAGTTTCTAGGTATTTCCACCAATCAAAATAAACTACTCCGTTTCCTCTCCTGGGTAGAGCCTCCGTCGAAATCCTTTCAAAGGGCTAACGAAAACTCGAGGACAGTTTTCTTTTTTTGGCTAAGGTAGTTCCGGTAAAGATTTCAACTAGACACGACGTTTGGTCCTGATCTCTCCGCGAAACTAAATATCCGCGTAAATTAAGAGTGTCATTATTTTGTGTATGCAAGCTTTCTCAATTTTGTCTATTTAATCTTATAAGTATGTATATCTAATTTTTATTGGGTTAAACGGGATTTACAACCCCAAGGACGAGTCAGATTTCGTGCACTATCGCGTCACTACCCCGAATAACTGTAGTAATGAACGAAGAAAAATTAGTTTTACTAATAGAAGCGTACAAGGAGTTGTATGACATGTCCGACGCTAATTATAGCAATCAGCAAAGGAAAGATAATTGTTGGAACGAAATATCAAAGTCAATGAAAGAACCAGGTAATACAAAATTAGCTATTCTATAATTATTTTATTTTATCAATACAAATTATTATTCATATCATTCACAGTATTGTATATATTTCGGATCATTTATTTCCACGCGAAATCATTTCCGTCTGCCAAGGTACAGACCCTGCGGACGAAACGAAATAATCCTTAACTTTATCTCTTATTTTCAATGCTGCGTCTGTGGATGGTCCTCCAATATTTTGTAGCCCTTCCATTATTTGGCTGTTCATGTCACAGTTATCCTCTACATTAAGACCCGCGGGTACAGCATCTTCTCTCAAAAAGTTATGCGGACATGTGGCATACACTACATTGTTAATATTATCCGGCATTAATTTGATCCTTCTTTGGTAAATACGAAATTTTTGTGATAGTATACCAAATACATTTTCTGAAACCCTTGTGGCTCTCGATAGTCTATAATTAAACGTTTTCTTTCCTATGTCCTCATTCAATTGTGATCCTGGATATGGTCGCATTAAATTGCGTTTTAAAGGGAAGGCTTCATCTCCAACAATTACATGGGGCATTACGTGGTTTGTCCCAGGAACAGGTTTATCCTTTAGTATATTTAATGTGTGTGTGTGCCGTCTTGAATGGCTTTTCCCAGATTTGATGACGAAGATTCCTCCATCGCGCTATTCTTTCCGTATGATTCAATATCAACCAATATAAACCGATAATCAGCATCGACAAGAGCCATCAGAACGATACTGGAGGTTTTTTTATAATTGAAAAACATCGACCCAGAATTTGCTGGTACTTCAATAACAACGTGCTTTCCATCAATAGCACCGATGCAGTTAAGAAAATTCCACTGAGATGCAAAACGTGCTTCAATTCTTTTCCATGCATTTTCGTCAGGCGTAGGTATAGTTATCGGTGCTAATTTTTCGCAAATTACCGCGCACGTGTCATGTACTATCTTTCTGACAGTACTATGTCCCATACGAAAACTGAAGGCGATCCTTTTAAATGAATCGCCCGTTGTCAAAAACCTAAAAATAATACAGTTTCAAATATTAAGACAATGTGACGAATATATCATAGTTCAATGAAGGATGTCTGCTGATACATTCAGTAGTTGTTATTTATTATCTGTTTTATACGTATATTTATAGTTTCTGATTGCTAACTGACGTGGAAAAAACTCCGAGATGCCTATAGGAAGCATTTAAAAAATATGCAAACAAAAAGCGGAGCTTCTGGTGCAAAGAAAAGGTTATGGAAATTGGAGAAACAAATGTCTTTTCTGAAACCATTCTTTGAAGATAGACAGAGACACGAAACACTTACTTCCAGTCAAGACGAGGAAACGCATGCTTCTGATAGTGATGTCGGAGATAACAATGATGGAAATGATGATAATGGTATTAATAACAACAGAAGTGAAACTTCATGCGTAAACCCACGAAATACTAAGATTGAAAAACAAAATTAGAAAAAAAATAACTGGAAAACGAAATTAAAAAAAGAAAGGTAAGGTGAAAAACAGAATAAAATGTAATCATGCAGTCAAGAAGGTGACGAGAAGTTTTGCGTCTGTTTATTTATTGATGATTATACCAATCGTCTGTTTATATATTGATGATTATACGCAAAACTTCTCGTCACCTTCTTGACTCCATGATTACATTTTATTCTATTTTTTCACCTTACCTTTCTTTTTCTAATTTTGTTTTCCAGTTATTTTTTTTCTAATTTTGTTTTAAGCCGAAGTTTTATATTTGTTGTGTGTACTCTTTACAATGTGATTTCATACGGTAATCCTCCAGTATCAATTACCGACATCTTATATAGTTTTTGATGTACAAACGCCTTGCGGTAGTTGATAAACCATTGTGTCCACAGATACTGGTAGGTACGTTAATGACCTGTCCGTAAATTCCATATTGACCATGTACATGTCTCAATCGACGAATCTGCATAAAAGGGGATTCGTGGAGATATAAGTCGCTCTGATACCAAATCTAGTGGAGGTAAATGGCCGGGTATCGGTGGATATTTGAAACCGTTGTACGTGGCCATATTGCAGGGATAGTATTCTTTTTGAGTGCTTGACGACAGGTGTAGCAGATTTGAATGATTCCCCCATCAATCCGAGGGAGAATTACGTTCAAAATATCCATAACCTATCACAAATAGAGCACGTATGATCGAAATAATTATTTATAAACTTTCTATTGAATTCCCTATGAGCGATTTTATTTCGGTTATAATGACTATATGGCAAGTCCTGACATAAATTATGTTCACGTGGTCCTGGTTCATTGCGTCGTAAATTGGATGGTCCTGGCTCGTCGCGGATATCATTGTCAACAAAAGCGGGTTGAACCGAAGATGAATAGTTAGGAGCTAAAATGTCATTTTCATTTTGCACATTTTGATTTTCAGGTTCACTGGTTAATAACTGATCGTCGGAAATTTGATTCACTGTATTTCTCAGTTGTTTTCGTAACCTACTCTCCTTCATGCGTTGGGCCCCAGACTTTTTCACTTTTTTTACACTACTTGCATCCTTTTTACGTTGTCTCTCACGATATTCCTTACATTTCTGCGCATTTGATTTCGGCATTATAAATTAATTCAATTAAATGTCACTCAAAAATAGCACAAAACAAAACAAATGAATATCACTTACAGCACGCACACGAATGAAGACGCCATACTGTTCCCCAGTCAGCTGTATACGCAAGCGCCAAATTTATTCGGGGGGCCAGTGAGGTCACCTAACTTACTAGGCTAACGTCCGCCGGTAATGGTAATCGCGATGTTACCGATCCTACATTCCTCCCTTCCCTCTCCAAACGCTCGACCCATGAGGCACAGTGATGACTCATGGTGATTCGCCGATTCACGCCCAAGGCGCCTATAGAAGTTTCACTTCAATATAAATTATTTCATTATAAATACCAAACTAATCAATTATCAATTTTTGCTATCAAAATTAGCCGCTTATAATGAACATCAATAGATTGAAATATGTCAATTCATTAGAGACCACAATTATTTTAGCAAGCGTTTCTTCACGACCTACACTAGTACCATCGTCTTTTATACCATCAGCATCAGCATCACCATTGCTGTCACCACCCCCAGCAAGTAATACATATATTGGAAGACGGAAACAAAAACCACCTGCGGATTGTGCAAGCGTACTCCAAGATTATTTGGTTACAAAATCCAATACTCAGAAAAATATCGCAGTCTATCCAATCGATAAATTTTGCTCCTCACTTGCAGACATCATAAAAACATTCTCTTCACGTATGCAAGTACAGGTTAAATCAAAATTATTTGCTATTATTTCAGAGAATATGAATATAGATCAGTTACAGAATCAGCCAACGAAACATACCAATTACAGGAACACACACCACAGCCTACAAGTTCTTTCACACACGTATCTTAAAATCACCCCAATCACACTTCTTAATTTTCTGAGCCTTTTTACCATGTTAATAAATTAAGCAGCAAATCTTAGAAAAACTACGCAGATAATACATCAACATCTATTACGGAAAATATTGATTCTCTATGCACAACAGTCAATAATATTACTTATAAACTCTCCGTGCAATGCTTATATGTGATATGACCACATAACGTCCTATTACATATACCAAAGTAGGTTTTATTACATAAACCAAAGTTTACACGAATAAAAAATTACAAAATTGTAGTAAAAGTTATAATTATTACTTACCCCTGAGGCAAACCGCTAATCTTTCTGCAGGTTTTATTGCTCGTCGAAACGTCGTGTGTTGCTTCGAAATTTCTGGGCATAAAATGGCTAGTAGTTCGCTGAACTTCTCAAACGACATTCGAAAGAATTCGAAAAATTGTCTTCCGTCTCTGATGAGACTTTCAAATAACGTGTGAAATTCACCAAATGCATCTCTGTCCTTGCATATTTCATGCATCCATTCTCTCTCTTTTTTTTGCGAATCTCTTCTTCGCAAAGCAGTGAAATCACAATTGCCTCTCTTCGTCGGAAATATCCATTTCGACGTCAAGTGTCAGACTGAGAATACTCGCGACTGGGGTCCCTTTCTCGAACTCTCTCACCCCTTTCCGTTGTCCGTAACCCCACCACAACGGAATACTTGATCCTGATTGGTCTATTCGCTAAGATGCGTGCACGCAAAGATACGAGCGAGTTCGAGAAAGGGGCCCCTGTCGCGTACCGCCGCTCTAGTGTGCGTTACCTATGGTCGCTGCGCTGCGCGTCGCTTCGCCGCGCGTCGCGCTAGTCTGCCTCGGGCTTAAAATGTCGACCTGCTGGACTTCAGACAAAATTGAAACTCTATTTCCGCCGCGTGGGGCGTATACTACCCACACTTTTACAATTAAATAAACTCGTTTTTGACGTACGCCTTATAATTTTTCAATAGTACAAAGCCATAATTAGCAAGAAAAGGGTATACATTTTAATATGCATTAGACAACAAAGCAATAAATTAATTTTTTATTGTTATTATTATTAATAACAAAAAAATTAAATTTATTATTAACGCGGTATACATGATATAAAAAATGCCTATATTTGACTCTACAATAAATTTTTAAAGAATTCTTCGTTTTTCAATGAAAATTCCAAGTGGCCTGAACGGAAAGTTCAACGGGGGTCGTATACGTCTCACGCGGGCACGGAACGTTTTAACGACGTGCAAACACTTCGAAAATTTATCGTGAATGCACTGTCTTCATAAAATTTTTAAATTAAAAAATAACAGAATCATATAAGTAATAATGATGTTTCAAACAGTGCAAATTGTACCGAATTATTCCACAAATAATGTATGATTAATTATCATAATCGCTACTGTTTTGAAAAAGAAAGTATCAAATTATTTTATAAAATTTAATGAAAAAAACCTTCGAGAGCAGTCACTGTCATGTCCAGTTTCTATATATAACTAAAGTTAACCGACGCCACTTGAAGAGTCGGTGGCTCAATTGGTAGAGTGTGAAAGCATTCCCAGTTTCGAAGACCTCAGGTTCGAGTCCCGGTAGGGTCTGAAAAAAAAACCGACACTCTGGCGGGCGGGTTGGCAGGCCTATGGACGTATACCGACTGATGGCGACACCATTTTTTTTCGCCACAGCTCGAGACGAGGTTCATGAGGTCCAAATGAGAGTTATGAAAACCTAATTTGAACCTAAACTTGCGAAGAGTGGAAATATTCACGTAGTTTATAGGTTCAAATTAGGTTTTCATTGCACAGACATCCGAATCTTGAAAACCAACTTTCAGCCTCGAGATCCTCAGTGAGGGTCCAGAGGTTCAAATTAGAATTTAAATTTCGACTCGCGGGAGATTAGAGTTTAAATTTTGACTCGCGGGTAGCACGTATAGTAGCAGGCATAAGATTAGGAAGGGTTCTAAATTAGTTTCCTTTTTTAAAAGGCACTGAGAGAAAAAAATGTATTTTGTACCATATGATTATGTTTTAGGCCGATATAATGAAATTTACTATAACATGTAGTACTTTTACGTATGAGTAAGGTGAACATCATCACATAAGTATGGTAAAATATACAAGGTGTTCCACTCAGCATAGTCGTGAACGGTGTGGCCTAATTTGCTAATCCTTGTTCCGCCGACCAATGATGGATTAACGGCATAAGCATTGACTGTCAGCCGAGTTTCCCCTTACCCCACTCGTCTATCGGCTGCACTTGTTGCATTCAGAGGGACAGAGTGAGTGACAGTGATCGATATAGACGATCGATAGTTATTTTCAGGTTACGAAATTCGCGCAGTGTCAGTGAAGTGCATTCAAATAAAGTAATCGTACTGTGATACGGCGTATGAAAAGCATCTTCAGACATGAAACCTTATGAAGGATCAACATTAGACTGTGTAAGTAAAGGAATAACATTAATAAAAGTGTCATTAATTCAATGAATCTCAGTTAACCCCACTTTCGATTTTTCGATAACGAGAGCGAATGAAGAAAGGGTAACTATTTTAATTGCAATTTTGCCACATTTTGGAGATTGTCTTCCAATAACGCGTTCTGATATTCACAGTTAGTTCTGAAATCGTAGCCGTGTCTGTCAAAGGCGGGGATAACTGAGATTCATTAAATTAATAAAACTTTTAATAACTTTATTTCTTTACTTACACAGTATAATATTGATTCTTCGTAAAATTTCGTATCCGAAGATGCTTTTCACACGTCTTACCGCAGTATGATTGTTATACTTCACTGCACTTCACAGACATTGCGCGAATTTCGTAATCTGAAAATAACTATCAACCGTCTAAATCGATCACGGTCACTCGCTTTGTCTCTGAATGCAGCGAGTGCAGCTGATAAACAAGTGGGATAAGGGGAACTTGGCTGTCAGTCAATGTTTACGCCGTCGGTCCATCATTGGTCGGCGGGACAAGTATTGGCAAATTAATCCACAACCGCCATGATTATCCTGAGCGGAACACCCCGTATCCACCCAAGTCTCGCCGTCGATCGAGCGTAACGCTTTTTCCGTTTCTTTTTCTTTTTCTTGAACTCTTGGCACTAACCTCTATCGGGGTTCTTGATTATATTTGTGCTCTTGCTTGTACATAAACGTTCCCCTGTACTGCATTTATCGGAGTTAAGGCGTACTGTTCTGCCTAGAGCCGGGTACACATTTGAAACCGCATTGCGTAACCTCGTTGCGTAACGAATTCGCGTAGTTGATAAAAGTCACGAACTCCGTCGCATAACCAGTTTGTACAACCTTATCTCGTTCCGCGAAAAGGGATGTTCGCAGACCCGTTTACACTTCTTCAATGACGTCGCGTAACATCTCTCTGATGTTGCGGTAAAATACTGATGGGCGACGGAATGCCGATCGGCACGCGACATTACGCCGCAGGGTTCGCTCTGTCGTCTACACTGACGCAACGAGGCTACTAGTCCAATCAAATTATACATTGAGCGATGCATCAAATCAGGTATTTTTGCTTTTTTGATATGTTGTTTATGATGAAAAGAGGATGTTAAATCCAAGTTTTCGACCTCGGCAGATGACCGGATCATTGTCAAAAATCAAGAAAATCTCGAAATTTTTTACATTTTTTCAGTTCTTGTCGATTTTGACTCGGAAGGACTGGTTTTTCATAAAAGATCATCGTAACCATTTTTGAAGTAGATTAAATTTGCAATAATTTGAGATCTGAACGGTTATTGTAGCTCCAATAGTTTCGCAGATACAGCTTTTCAAAATTTGGCTAATTTTTGAAGTTACACGATTTTTATGAAAATTTCACAATTTTCAGTGCCGTTCATGTATCTGAAGGCCCAGTATATTGTTTAGAAACCCTCTCCCACCCGTCCACTCTCCTAGGATCTCAGGAGACTTCAAAGCGACCCTTCCCCCTCAATCACTTGAGCAAAAAATGAGTTATTATTTGTATTTTTATTTACAGACGTGGGTATGTGTAAAAATCAAGGTATTGACAATTACTTACGATGTCTTTAATTTTTTTGGGATTATCATTATCATTAATATTATATTAAAAAGAAATACTTGTATAATACGTCGATGAAAAATAATTGAAAATCTGACATCAATTTTGAAGATGTGTTTATTTTAATCAAATTTTGCCCTCTTTGATGGACCTGGTTGGTCCAAGACGTCGTCTCCTGAGATGTCAAGAGGGTTTTCAAGAATACCCGAGACGGGCACCCACAATTCTTCGTTTAATTCATCTTCGTCTGGCAGGTCATCCATGGGTGAATAATCGAGGTTCAAGCTAGGAATCCACTACACTCGACTCGACTCGACTCGGCACGACACGACTCGACGCGACTCGACACGACGCGTTTCTGATCGCATGATTTTCCATGTATTTAAATGGCGTAGAAATCCACTAGGCTCGACACGACTCGACTCGACTCGACTCGACTCGACTCGACTCGACACGACACTTTTCTGGCTGGCCAGAAATTTGTCGCGTCGAGTCGAGTCGAGTCGAGTCGAGCCTAGTGGACACGGTTTGCGTGCACATCGAGATATGGACCGATGAGCGAACAGTTGAATTGCGGCAGTCTTGCTTGGAAAGAGTCGAGAAGAACAGTTCGAAGATTTTACATTAATTTCGCAGAGGAATGGAGGAGGATCTCATTAATAAAGTTAGAGCATATGAGATGTGCTGTAAAATATACATAGTTTGAAATATAGAGACCAAAATATACGCAACGAAGCTTGAGAAGAAATCTCAAAAGCCTTGAATAGACCAAGTAAACATAAATAGGTATATAGTAAATTTCTATCTGTATAGATGTTACAGAGAAGCAATAATTGGACAAATTATAGAGCCATACACGATGCATCGTTGTACGTTAAAATTTAAAAGGACGAAGCACTACCGTTGTGTCGAGTAGCGTCGAGTCGTGTCGCGTCGATTCCAGTGGACACACCACGCAAATTTTTGTCACCGTGTCGTGTCGAGTCGTGTCGTGTCGAGTCGAGTCGAGTCGAGTGTAGTGGATTCCTAGCTTTAATGTGACCTCAGGAACGTTGTCACATGAGACTCCCTCACAGTGGATGCAAACTACGGAGCACTTCAGTCCAACCTTCCTGCAGCTGCAGATGATGCTGCTGCAGCCTTTTTTGCAGCCGCAGGAGATGAGCTCAAGGAGATGTTGTGGCGCCGCGTCTTTTGTCATGATCTGAGGGCTGAGACCTTGGGAAGTGCGCAGCCACCCCCAGTCAAGAGGCTCCTTGTCAACTCCTAACCACTTCTGGACCTGTGAAAAAAGAAAATGCGTACAAATCAAGTTAAATCATCAATTTCTTACCAAAGCAATCAAAAAGCAAATATGCAGGTAGCTGAATGGTATTCAAAGGCTATTTTACCTGATGATAGGTGCGCAGCGAGTGAAATCTGATTGAATTCTGGGTGGGAGGCAATCTCGCTAGGTTGATGTTTGTTTTTGCCGCAGCCTTTGTGAACAAATTGTATCTCAAATCGTCCAGGTTCTGCGTTTTGTGCAGTCCTCCATAAAGAGCAATTGCGATACGCTCGCCTGCAGCTGCAATATCATCTGGGTTGGCGTTGCCGTTCAAGAAAATAGCAGCAGTGTGATCAAGGTCTCGATGTTTTTGAAACGCGGTGACAATTTTTGTTTTCCCTTGCCCAAAGAATGAAGACGTGGAGTCACATCTACTGAAGGCGTGGATGACAAGAAGGAGTTGAGGATCAATGCAATTATATTTGAAAGAGGTGTTGGTGTAGGTCACATCATGTAGACCTCGTCCATATTTTGTAAAAAATATATTCCGACGGTTTGGTGGTGTGATGCCTGTGAGCAAGACTAGCAAGTCCACATCCTCACCAACAATTACGACATCGTGAGTAGTGGAGAAAGAGATTGCTGTTGTTATTATCAGTCTATCGGCATCTTCTGTAACCTGTAATGTTAGAATATTGTGTTTCTCCATTTGTGTCTTCAAGAAGTCAATGAACCGAATTTTATTGTTTCCGTTGGATAGGAACTTTTCTTGAGACACTTGAGCAACTGTACTGGCGTCAAATAAAATTTGAGGGAATATAGCAGCCTTGGATCTGCGAATACGCTCAGAGCTCTTCGTGCTTTTCTGTGCAGCCTCAGTCGGATAGCCATAAAAAACTACTGTGACATTGAGTCCATAGTGAGCAGTGAGGTATTGGATATACCTAGCAGCTATTACCTCAAATGAGGAGTTTTTAGGCCATATAACTTTGTGGAGCAAATGTCCACCATCTACTGTCCACTGAAGTGTTCCATAGTTTGCATCCACTGTGAGGGAGTCTCATGTGACAACGTTCCTGAGGTCACATTAAACCTCGATTATTCACCCACGGATGACCTGCCAGACGAAGATGAATTAAACGAAGAATTGTGGGTGCCCGTCTCGGGTATTCTTGAAAACCCTCCTGACATCTCAGGAGACGACGTCTTGGACCAACCAGGTCCATCAAAGAGGGCAAAATTTGATTAAAATAAACACATCTTCAAAATTTATATCAGATTTTCAGTTATTTTTCATCGACGTATTATACAAGTATTTCTTTTTAATATAATATTAATGATAATGATAATCCCAAAAAAATTAAAGACATCGTAAGTAATTGTCAATACCTTGATTTTTACACATACCCACGTCTGTAAATAAAAATACAAATAATAATTCATTTTTTGCTCAAGTGATTGAGGGGAAGGGTCACTTTGAAGTCTCCTGAGATCCTAGGAGAGTGAACGGGTGGGAGAGGGTTTCTAAACAATATACTGGACCTTCAGATACATGAACGGCACTGAAAATTGTGAAATTTTCATAAAAATCGTGTAACTTCAAAAATTAGCCAAATTTTGAAAAGCTGTATCTGTGAAACTATTGGAGCTACAATAACCGTTCAGATCTCAAATTATTGCAAATTTAATCTACTTCAAAAATGGTTACGATGATCTTTTATGAAAAACCAGTCCTTCCGAGTCAAAATCGACAAGAACTGAAAAAATGTAAAAAATTTCGAGATTTTCTTGATTTTTGACAATGATCCGGTCATCTGCCGAGGTCGAAAACTTGGATTTAACATCCTCTTTTCATCATAAACAACATATCAAAAAAGCAAAAATACCTGATTTGATGCAGCGTTCACCCCCTTTTCATGTTTAATTTTACTGTACTATACGCGACGGGGTTCGTAACGCGACGTGGTTACAAATGTATACCCGGCTTAACCCTTAATTGGTGAGGTGCGGCCTCACAGACCACGCAGCACGGGCTGCGCAAATGGGCTTACCGAGGCACCTCATCAGTTAAGGGTTAAGGCTAAGCGCATTCTGAAGCAGAGAACAAAGCAGTGATGATACCTGAGAGCAACGCGCGGAAACAAATTTATTTAAATGCTTTGCTTTGCTATAGTATACAGGGTGTTCACACCCAGGTTTCGAAACTGGGTAAAACTTATTTCAAAAGTGCTGCATACAGCGGACCATTAACTCGGTTAGCCTTCCTTGCCGTCACTACGGCCATCTATTAATTGGAAACCGGACTGCATAGATCTCGAGATATCAAAATTATGGACGTCCAATCGAGCAATGCAACCTGTCAATAAAATGTCAACATAACTAAAAATCACAACTTGTATCTGCTCAGTGACTCTACCGTATGTCCGTCTCTGTACTGGCCAGTTTGAAAGTTACCTTCGGATAGGCTTGGTCGGTATTCGAGTCATTTAATACGGTAAAAGTCGAGTCGGCAGTTAGAGTTGATGTCAATTCGGGAGATCGAAGCGTCTAACATCGAAATTGTGAAATTGTGAATAATGGAAATTACGAAAATTATTATAATTACGGTATAAATGTCTCGATTACCGACCAAGCCTATCCGAAGGTAACTTTCAAACTGGCCAGTACAAAGACGGACATACGGTAGGTGGTTGTTTATGTTCCTCACATACGTATCTGCCGCGAAGTTAGCGAGTGACTAGGAGGGAAGACGAATTCATTTTAGATACTCGTAACGGTAAGAACGCCCATTTCCACGTCACCCTAGAGGTAGAGTATTGTGAATGCGTACATCCAAGGTAACGTGGAAATTGGTGTTCTTACCTTTAGGAGTGTCAAAAATTAATCCGCCTTCTCTCCTGAAGTCCTTCGTTCACTTCGCAGCATATACGTATCTGAGGAATGTAAAAAACCACTGAGTCGCTGAGCAAGTAGAAGTTATGATTTTTGGTTATGTAGATATTTTATTGATAGATTATATCGCTTGATTAGACGTCGAATATTTCGGCGTTTTTAAATCTATGTAATTTGGTCTTCATAAATAGTCGTGGTGACGACAGGAGAGGCTTACCAAATCGATGATCCACGTATGCGTCACATTTGAAATAAGCTTCACCCAGTTTTGGAGCCTGGGCGTGAATACCTTGTATATCAGCGTGACGGCATTATCGTCATACAACTCACTATGCATGTTCCAATAGTAAAGCATTCGTTTGCTTTTGCTGCTTTGTTCTCTGCTCGCGTATGTGCTTAGCCTTACTGGCGATTCGAGCTGGATAGCTATAAGAGAGGCTCGTTATGTGAGGTTTTAATTTATGTCTTACTTTCTGTACTGATTTAGTCATTAATGTTATAATTCTATCACAGGCTGTTGATCTTGAATTGGATACTTACAATGGTATTGTAAACGAAATGGGACATACTGCTGCTGCTATGATTAACGCAAAACATCCTGACAGTAAAGCTATTGCAAATAAGCAGCAAGCTATTGGACAACAAATGCGTGGACTGCAAAGATTAGCGATTGCAAGACAGCAACGTCTTATGGAAAGTATGTATCGACATGAATACTTCTTAGAAAGTACAGAATTGGAACAGTGGATCAAGGAACAAGAACAGGCAGCTGCATCCGAAGACTACGGACAGGATTATGAGCATTTGTTGGTGCTACAAGCCAAATTCAATGACTTCAAACACAAAATAGAAGCTGGATCGGAAAGATTTAACCAGTGTAAGGAGTTGGCGAGGAAATTGATTGCGAACGAAAGCCCTTACATTCAAGATATTGAAAAACGCCAAGGACAACTAGGGTAAGATATTTCAAATTTACATATACATTTTACATGATCTTTAGCAAAAAGTTCGTTTAAATTTAACAGCATGGATATTATTGTTATTTTTAAACATACGATCAAATATTATTGACTAGTACATAGTTTTGAAAGGTAAATGCGATGAATATTTGATACATTTTTGCAGACAATTTTTGAAGAGGTCAAAGTTTCATTTGTAAAAAATTGAAATTCATATTACAGTGGCAGAGTTAAAAGTTCGATACTTTTCTAGTAGATGGTGGTGCGATCGCGAAGATGAGTATATATCGGCATAATAGCATCCTTTCTAGTAATACTCTATTCGTTTGGACCGCCTGCAAAAGTAAATAATCGGAACATTTAGGCAAAAATAGAAAAAAGTTAATTCCGTGTGTTGATTAAACATTACTTTTTATGTGGATAAACCATCACGCAGATCGAACAGAAGTTGAAAAAGTATTATGGGGACTCTGCTCCTTCACATTTCATGGTCCATAAGTGGTTTACGGAGTCTCGATGTGGTTGAACCAATATGAGTGACGCTCCGCGCTGAGAACGTCCCGTTGAAGTGACTGCTAGTAGGCCAGTCGCCAAGTCATATAAAATAGCTGATAGCGGGAGCAATTTCAGACAAGCTGGAAATAATTTTAATTTGTTTGATTTGGTGTTAAAAAGCACGTATTAAATTTGCACCCCACAGAAAAAGCCCGGATTTGGCCGCCATCTTAAGAAAATGGGCTAAAAAAATGTTTTTTCTTCATTATTTGTCAATAATTCGATTTCTATAAACTTTAGAGCAAAATATGTAGTAAACTAAATTATCTATAAAAAATGTTGTATGTGTTTTTCCGTGCGACTATCTGGTTCGAAGTTATATGGGCATCAAAAGCTGGATATATTAAAGGCATTTCTTATCTTCTTTATTCTAGGCATATTTAAAAACAAGCAACTGCTATTATGCTTTCATGATTGCATTTATATTTGTTTTCTGTCGGCCAACCCTACTCCTGTTGTATACGGAATGTTTAACTCAAGGTCATTAACCCTGTAAGCACCTAGACAAGGAATGTCGGATGTAAGCATCTGGACAGGGAAAGTTGGGCTTTTTCCCGATCGAGCCTCCCGCTGGGGTGTTACCAAGGACGGTCTACCGCTTTTTCTTGGGCGTTTTTTAATGCCCGCAGTTTTGAGTTTTCCCTCCTAGACCAGTTGATAAGTGCATTAATAGCGGGAGCAAACCCGGACAAGCTGGAATAAATTTTAATCTGTTTTCCTTTGACCAACAAGATATCTATTAATTTTGCACCCTCAAACAGGCTCGGATTTAGCCGTTATGCTGAAAAAATGGCCAATAAAAGGAATTGTTTCTTAATATTAGCAAATATCTCGATTAGTATCAATTTTATAGCAAAATATGTAGTTATCAAACTGAAAGAAGAGTAGGTACTCTATTAAAAACGTTATGTATATTTTTTATACGACTACCTGTTTTGAAGTTATTGGCGTCGAACTCTCGAAACTTGGATAAGTCTATGAGCACTTAATAATTTTCTTATTGTAGGCACTCTTAACCCTCCGTTGGTACGGTGGGGTATATCATACCTCAACTAAATGCAATTTTCACATTACATTGTTTTACCGTACCAACGGAGGGTTAAACACATTGGTAAAGAAATCATGTCACATACTCTCTTGTACTTGCTTCTACATCACCTAGAGGTAAAGTCCTCGGCGCGTTTTTTAAAAAGTGTTCTCCCCAATAGGCCTAATCCACTATGCCACCACAACTCAGATAACTTTAAGTTTCTTTTGAGGTTGTCGGTTTATCGGAGTTTTTTCGCCTTTTTGATGTTACTGGTTATTCAATATAACCCTCAATATTATCCTGAATGTCTTCAACATCTGTCTCATATTCCGAATCTGGTTCATAATGTGCAGAATATTCTATTGATTGGTTTATATCTATTTCTATATCGATAGGGAAATTCTTCTCGTAGTCTTCGACGTCTAATTCGACCACTTCCAAAGTATTCGAACAAGATTTGCCCTAGCAAAATGTACACAGTACTAAGCAATATAAACCTGCTTTGCGGCAGCTACAAGCTGCATTACAACCTTTAGCGCATTTACAAGAAATACGTTTCAGTAATTCTTGGGGAGCTGTGTCTTGTAAAGTAGCAATGGGCATTAACCCATTATTTGAATTGTCCCATCCCCAATCTAAAGTGGTAAGTACAAAACCTGATAGTAAGTACAAAAGGAGTGCAAGCGAGCTGCATCTTTGGTTGGCGGTAACGATGCTAGGTTTGGTAAGCTTTTG
This sequence comes from Xiphydria camelus, assembly GCA_963678675.1. Taxonomy (NCBI): domain Eukaryota; kingdom Metazoa; phylum Arthropoda; class Insecta; order Hymenoptera; family Xiphydriidae; genus Xiphydria; species Xiphydria camelus. The sequence continues at coordinate 12,585,405 of OY783192.1, read as the reverse complement.
GTAATAGATTGTACGAAACACTGGTATCTGTATTTATTTAATGAGTTGTATTTTTTTGATCCATACAGATGAAGAAGATATTGTTCTCTAACTTTGTCTATATCCGCTGGGAATGCGTTTGGGTCTTTAAATATTTGTACAGCTTTCTGTAATTCTTTTTCTTTCTGTAAAACTTTAACGAATTTCATTTTTCCTTGCCTGTATAGTGCGGTTGTAGTATCGCAGCCACTAAATGCATGTAGAAATAAAATTTGGCGGGTAGTAAAAAAACGCCCAAGGGGGAAAGCGGTAGACCGTCCTTGGTAACACCCCAACGGGAGGCTCGATCGGGAAACCACGACTTTCCCTGTCTAGATGCTTACACCCGACATTCCTTGTCTAGGAGCTTACAGGGTTAATGACCTTGAGTTATATATTCCGTATACAACAGGAGTAGGGTATACCGACAGAAAACAAATATAAATGCAATCATGAAAGCATAATAGCAGTTGCTTGTTTTTAAATATGCCTAGAATATAGGAAATAATAAATACCTATAATATATGCAGCTTTTGTTGCCCATATAACTTCGAACCAGATAGTCGAACGGAAAAACACATACAACATTTTTTATAGATAATTTAATTTGCTTTAATTTTGGTAACTACATATTTTGCTCTAAAGTTTATAGAAATCGAATTATTGATAAATAATGAAGAAAAAACATTTTTTAGCTCATTTTCTTAAGATGGCGGCCAAATCCGGGCTTTCTGCGGGGTGCAAAGGCTATAGCAAGGCAATCTGCCTTGGAATGAAATCTTTTCGTAAACTTACACTTTTTGAGAAAAAACGAAAAATCGCCTTTTTCGGCCTTTTTGAGGTTTTACTTCTTTATATGGGATATTTTAATTTTCTTACAGTATATCAAATGGAACATGGAACACCTCTGAAGGTTTCTATTATATTCTGCCGTAGTTTGTAGCGTGGTTAATAGATGGCGCCACGTGAATCGTATATACTATATACATTTCAGTAAGGCCATATATATTGTTCCTCTTTTCGCTTAAATAATGTATTTAACCTTAATAAAAATGGTATCGATATAATTATGCTTCTGTAAAGAATTTGCGAAAATTACTTTTTCTTTGATCCAGCTTTTTTTAATTAAATAAATATGAGTAACAATTAGGTACCTTATATTCGCCCCTGCCATTTAGCGGTGTTTGATTGAAGCTTGTTCTCAATTGTTAGTTTTGTCTTATTCCGACAGATGGCTGCATTGTACATACATTCTAACTTATAGAGATGAAGTATAATGATGTTAATGTTTATAGCAATAAAACAGCTAGTCAAACGGGTTTTTAATAAAAGTAATTATTAATATTTTTTGTGAAAAAGTAGTGAATAGTTTACAAAATCGAATATGGTAAATACATAACTGGAGACTAATCTTCGTCATTATCCTCTTCGATGATTAGTTCAACTTGCTCGACATAAAAAATCTTCGTTAGTATCTCTGCTGGTCTAATGATTGATGACAAATATCTGGCACATGACAAGTAGTAAATAACGGAAGCTAGATGTGAACAACAACCAATTGTTCTTAATCCATTAGGACAGTCACATGTGTACCGTAAAATTCCAGCACGACCAATAGAATTCGGTTTGTACTCTATGTAGCACTTATATGACCTTCTATTTACATGTCGTGACCTGACTTCGAACTTAACTATATTTGGTTGCTCTATCACATAATTAACATTAATATTACCATCATCGTCCATCATTTCTGCTAGATAGGATATTGTTTGAGAAAGTTGGTAAGAACCGGTAAAAAAGATCTTCAATTCCTGTTCTGTGATTTCTGGGAAATCCTCTAAATCAGCCGATTTTAACAACTTGAAGGTCTTTTTCCTCCTACTCCATTTTGCGTCCATCACTTTGATAGCTAACGTGTTTTCAACAGCTTTTCTAGAGTTTATCTGATGTACAACTTCTCGAAATAAACTTTTATCTGAATTCAATCGGCGACCAAAGAGATTATTTATAAAGCAAGCTATTTTTACATACGACGTAATTCTTGGAATTAATTTGTTGTCGAGCTGATGATGGAGAAGTTTAAATTTTTTCCCAATGATTCCGCGAACAGCTTCTACAACCCATCGTAATTTTGTGACTAAACGTGACTCGTTAGATTCTTTAGTAGTTAGCTCAGGTCGTTTGCCTTTTAATGCCGGAATAAGGACATGAAATCCTTCACTTTGAAGACATTCTATCATATCTCTGAAGCTTCTGTGTCGACTATAAATACATCTCCTTTTTTTAAGATGCTACGTAAGCCATTAGGATCGGACATAACTATTTTCATAATTTTTGCGTCGTTCAGAGTGGCATAAAAGGACCAGGCATATCGATAATGAAGCCATCAGTGGTGCAAACAATGAACAGCTTACACAAGGGTACATTCTTTTGACCAGAATAAGATTTTCTTTGGTAGGAATTGTTTTTGCTTTTCTCGTGACGAATATAAGTTCCATCTCATATTATGATTAACTTGTTTTCGAAATTATGTAATTCTTTAACGTAAGGAGATGTGTGATTTCTTATGAGTTCATCTCGAGAACAAGCATTAATCCCAAAATGTGTTGGTAATACATCCTCCTCGAATGACTTTATTATTGATTCGCAAAAATTGGATACTACTTCTCCTGCTGAAGACCGAGAATAGAAGCAATTGTTTTGGGTTAGAAGTACCACAATCCTCATTTTAAATAAAAATACAACTAAAGCCTGTGTGACAGTCCGACCACTTGAATCTCTCATTGATGTCAACATTTCTCGAAGTTGTATTACATTTTCCCATGAGAGGCCAGTAAATGCCTTGACCCTTTCATCTGACAATGTAAAATCGCCTATTTTATCGTGAAGACTTGAATCACATTTAACAGACCGATTTTCCAAAAGTATATGAACTTCCGATTTTTCTAATGCACTTGTGTTTGAAAACACTCGAAGATTTTCAAGCTCTTCAGTATAAAACCGAGACTTGAATAAGTGCTTTTTGGGCAACATCTATTTCCTTTCGAAATGAATATACGCTTTGTAATAAAAGCTTGTATCCGAGCATCAAAAGGTACTATTACATATTTACTTGAAGAGTAGCAAATACAGCACTTAGAATGTGATGACATAACTCGGTTGAAAGCCATTTCCACAATTTGTGGCGTAACTTTCGTAACACTAAAGTAACTTGGATCTTGCATCGAGTCTTGCGATGATGACGGCGTTGACGATTGATTTGATTGTTGGGACAGTTCTACACAGCTTGATTGTGAACAGCTTGGTTCACCAGCGTTGGCATTCCCTTGGATATTTTGTTGAAGTCGATTCATTTTGCTTAAACATTTTGTTGTGAGTATGCGACACTTCGAACACAACACATCATCGATTTTAATGGTTTTTCCAAGTATTTTACTGAATCTGTCAGCATCTGATTTTATCGTGAACACTTTTTGTCGATCGGGCCCAAAGCGAATGTACATGTTGCATCTAACGCACCTTTTATTAAATATGCTTCTTTTATTTGTTTCTTCAGTTGACATATTGGCTGAGAGGTTAAAATCCTTACAAAAAGCTAAAAAAAATAAAGGTTCATTGTTATAAAAATAGGTCTTCACTCCAAAAGACACATACAATAGAAGTAGAAATAATTGCAAACTTACGAAGCGATATTTATTACATAATTAAAAAAATAGATTTGTTTTATTACTTAAAAATAGTATATATAATTAACACCAATAATACATTAGATTTAAAATTAACTACTCAAAAATCGTCTCTCTGGTACGAAGATTATTTTTACCATGGCGGGATTCTCTCGGCCCACCAGTATTATAAAAAGATAATATAGAAAAAATATTAAAAAATGTTGTTTAATAGTATTACTTACAAGGTCTTTACAGAATCAGAAGAAAATAAACTTCAGGTCAGGTTAAAATTTCAGCCAAAAGAACTCTTTTCATTTGAACTCTCAGTACTTTGCCGAAGAATAAAATCCAGACTGCGTAAATAAGAAGCCCAAACGGAAGCAGTAAAATCAAAGAATACGTTTCAATATAGCATTAAATTGAACAAAAAATATTAAATATACCTATTAATAGCACTAAATTATATGTGTGTGTGCATATTCAATAATAAAATCATAAGTACAACGTTCAACTTAAAAACTATACAAGTCTGCTATAAATAACAGTCTACTAGAAATCATCATCCTACCCTGACGATACGTTTGAAACTCGAAAAAGGAGAGTTTCTCTAAAGAAAATATCAGTACTTACCATAATCAGATCAAAGAAAATTCCTTTTACGCTAAGTTCACTTGCATTCAACTGTTACGCTCTTTACTATCTGTATGTATGTAAAAGAATAAGCAGAACTCAGCTGAGGAAGTGAGGTTTTTATCGTTTCTTTCGATCGTTTGGGAATGAAACACGGAATACATCTGTATTCGTTGATACGATCCCCGATAGCAAAGTGGCGCCACCGTGACTGCACACTAGTTTCACGCGGTGCATTCGAGTGCATGCACTGGGGTGTCCATCTGGACGTCCAGCGTGAAGCCACACTGCAGTCACGCAGTGTAAGTACGATGGTAAAAGTAGAATTTTGCAAAAAGGAGGCGATAAAGTAGGATTTCCCGCCTACCTTATCCGCCTACTAGAGAGTGTCGGTTTTTTTTTCTCAAACCCGACCCGGCCAGGACTCGAACCTGCGTTCTTTAGGAGACTGGGAATGCTTCTCGCATTCTACCAATTGCACCATCGACTCTTTGTGGTGGAAGTCGACTAAGAGTTATACATATAATATCAATACCTGAAAGCAACTACTGTGAGATAAACCCGAAAGCCGATTTCGAGCTATGTCAAACGTAAGCTAAAACCGGCCTTTATACAATGCAACACTGAGATATTTCGACAAAAATATTTAAATATTTTGCCGAGATATCTCAGTGTTGCATTGTATAAAGGCCGGTTTTAGCTTACGTTTGATATAGCTCAAAATCGGCTTTCGGGTTTATCTCACAGTAGTTGCTTTCACAGGTATTGATATTATATGTATAACTCTTAGGGCCGGTTTTACCAACAGGTATAAACGCGGTATAGCGCTATACTGAGAATAACCATAAGGCTTATTGCTGGTTATTCTCAGTATAGCGCTATACCGCGTTTATACCGTGTTGGTAAAACCGGCCCTTAGTCGACTTCCACCACAAAGAGTCGATGGCGCAATTGGTAGAATGCGAGAAGCATTCCCAGTCTCCTAAAGAACGCAGGTTCGAGTCCTGGCCGGGTCGGGTTTGAGAAAAAAAAAACCGACACTAGTAGGCGGTAAGGCAGGCGGGAAATCCTACTTTATCGCCCCCTTTTTGCAAAATTCTACTTTTACCATCGTACTTACACTGCGTGACTGCAGTGTGGCTTCTCGCTGGACGTCCAGATGGACACCCCAGTGCATGCACTCGAATGCACCGCGTGAAAGTAGTGTGCAGTCACGGTGGCGCCACTTTGCTATTGGGGGTAATGCAAGATTCGACCACCGTCTGTAAAAACTGCCGAAGTGGTGTTGCGCTTGCCGTCAGACATGCTGTACCGTATGTATCATCTTAAATTAAACAAGCAGATATACCGACATTGCAGAAACTTTACCGACGGTCAAGAATTTTATAGTTAGAGTTGGCTTGAGAAGAGTGCGCTGTGTGTGCTGCGTGAGAGCGAAAAGTGTCAAACGTCTGATTTCCCGATAGCTGTTAATTCAAGAGATCAAAGTGTTTCGTCTATTATTCAATACTTCGATTTTCCGAATTGACAGCTATCGGGAAGTCAGACGTTTGACACTTTTCGCTCTCACGCAGCACACACAGCGCACTCTTCTCAAGCCAACTCTAACTATCAAATTCTTGACCGTCGGTAAAGTTTCGACAATGTCGGTATCTCTGCTTGTTTAATTCGGGATGATACATACGGTATGTCCCACTCTGTACGGGCCAGCTTGAAGTTACCTTCGGGGAGGCTTGGTCGGTACTTGAGTCATTTAATACCGGTAGAAGTCGAGTCGGTAGTTAGAGTTGGTGTCAATTCGGGTGATCGAAGCGTCTAACTTCGAAATTATGAATTTGTGAATAATGGAAAATATGAAAATAATTATAATTACGGTATAAAATGTCTCAATTACTGACCAAGCCTATCCGAAGGTAATTTTCAAACTGGCCAGTACAGAATGGGACATAGAGTACATTCTCAAATTTTTTGGCGGTGACGTTTTTTCGTATACGCGAGAAAAAAAATTTTGTAAATTTTAGGAATTTTTTAAAAATCGGGAATAGCGCGAGATAAGTCATCAAGTATTTTTTCAAGTACGGTTTGATTTACTTTGCAGCCACATTTTTTTTTGTAAGAGTATCTACAATAGCGGCCGAGAGAAAAGTAATAAATAAAAAATCACGTTTTTCACGATTTCTCAGGAACTGCTTGCGGTGGGGAGTTGAAATTTTGGTCAAATTTTTTTTTTCAACGAGATGTTCAAAGGACTTATTTACGAAAAGATTTCATTCCAAGGCAGATTGACCATGCTTATCTTGCTATAGCCTTTAATACGTGCTTTTTAACACCAAATCAAATAAATTAAAATCCAGCTTATCCGGAATTGCTTCCGTTATTAATGTACTTCTCGACTGGCCTATTTGCCGTTTAACGGTGCCGTTTGGACGGTCGCCGTATAAGTGTGAAACGGGCCTAAGGGCATCCGCCTCGCTCCCGAGGATCTACGAAACTAAAATAAATAAATAAAATAAATAAATTATTTTTTGGTTTTATTTTTTTTATAAATTATTTTTTTAATTTTATTTATTTTTTATCGTATCTTTGATGTATGTCTAGTCAGTAATAAAATGTTGAAAACAGTTTTGGCCTCTCATATCGTATTTTCTTGGTAGTTTAATCATAAGTTTTGGCCTGTCTGCAACCCTATAAATTCAAATTTCACAAAAACGAAGCCATAAATCAAGAATTTGCAAGGGTGATTTCTTTTCTAAATTAAACGGGGAGTCCAAACATTCAATTTTTTTTTGTAAAATATCCAGTGGCCCCGAAAATTGGGAGGGGGAATGAGGGGTACCGGCCCCCAGTATCTACGCCACTGGAGAATTTTTAAAATGATTTTAATCATTACTTAGAGGTGTACCTATTACATTAGTCTGTGTGCGAAATTTCATGGAAATCGGTCCAGTGGTTTAAAAGGTAGACACCCTGTATCTCTTTGTTAGTAAACATTTTTTTTAGTTTTCTTATGAAAGTCTACTTTAATTTTGTTGTTCTATGACGTATCAAAATTAATGACGTTAAACCTGTTTACCCTGTATATGATACATATGAATCGGTCATTTCAGAAACGACACATGCCTACTGACATGCCTTCTGAAATGACCGATTTATATGTGTGTCGTATGTGTGGGGAGTATATAATCTACTTAAAAAAAAAATAAAATGGAATGGAATGGCCAATGGAATATTAAAGTTTGAGTGACAAATTCCAGATTAAATGAAACATAATTATGAAAACTCGATATTGCAGTACAAGTTATTTGCAATGTTACAGAAATATTGATACTGAAACGTTGAACAAATATTGCAACTAACATATTGCATAGCAAGACATTTGCAATATTACATAAATATTGTAAAAGATATATTAGAGCTACATGCATCCGCAAGATAATGTAAGATTGTAAGCTATCTGCAATATTTCATACATATTTTGTGCTGTGTGGCTATAACTGTATTTTGTAGATTCTGTTATTCGACAACAATTAATCGGTATTGCCGCTGTTGGGCTTCATTATTTTGATTTATTATTTCAATTTCTATCATAATGTATAACTGATTTTATAATTCAGGAAATGGGAGTCCCCTCGAAAAAGCCATACCTATCTAATTTTTATATATTTAATGCGTATGAAAATCGAAACATGAAATGAAAATAATACCGAGTGTATATATTCTTATGTTTGTATGCTAGAGAATCTTGGCAACATCTCCTCGGTCTCATTCAACATCGCGAACAGCGATTACAAGCCGCCGGAGAAATTCATCGATTCCATCGTGATGTAGCCGAGGCTTTGTCTCGCATTCAAGAGAAAGAAGCTGCTTTGCCGGAAGATTTGGGCCGTGACCTAAACTCAGTATTGGCATTAATTAGACGTCATGAGGGCTTTGAAAACGATTTAGTTGCACTGGAAGCACAGTTACAAGTTTTGGTAGAAGACGCTTTTAGATTACAAGCTTTGTACCCTGGAAACAATGCTGCACACATTGATCAGCAACAACAGATTGTCGTAGTAAATTGGGAAGAACTGAAGGAAAGGTCTGCTCATAGACGGGATCAACTCCAAGCCAGTTCTGATTTACAAAGATTCTTAACACAGGTACCATCAATCTTTAAAGAAATGTCAGTATGTGATTGTTATTTCTCATTGATCAATATCAAATTTCCGTTTATAAATTGATTTGTGTCAAAATATTTCTTTCAGAAAATCGGAAAAACGTTCTAATAACTCTGAACCGAACTTTTTAGAAGTTTGAGTAGATTTAAAAAATTGCAACAATTCGGAGAAAAGTCCCAGTAATTAATGATTTGAAACAGAACGAAAATACTTGTATAGGATGGTCGAATTTATTATTCAAATGTATAATTTTTGTTAACACAAATTCAGGAATTTTACTTTGATGGTGTTTTGACGGTGCTTGAGATACAGTACAGCCCCGGATACTTCATCTCGGGGACAAAACTCTAGCCCCCCCTCTCCTCTGCACACATATTTTACCACCACAGCAACAAATCGCTCTTTTTCATTTAGCTTAACATGTACAGTAGAGCCCTTCATATTTTAACGCATCGGGACCGAGCTACCCTCATATTTCAATATTTTCAATATTAGGATCTACGTCTACGTTCTACGTCGGATCGGTCTTGTGGCGTGCCTGCGTAGTTTTTATAATGAAACGTGACACGGAGTAAGTATAACACTGAATGACCAGTGACCATGTAACAATACATTGCCATTTTAGGTACATAATAATTGATTTTTGATGCGAGAGGCCGAAAGGAGTAACAACACAATAAAGGGCCTAGCGGAATAAGCATGTGAAATCTGCCCCCACGCCTATCAGCACCAAATTTATATTATCGATAGGCATCTATGAGAAACTAAATCTCCTAAATGTTTTGCCCCAATCGCTATAGGAGGGGTTATGAGGGGGAAAAGTAAAATCGAAAAACATTTATTTTTCCCGAACGGCTCGATCGATTTTCATTAACCCTTATGTCAATAACCGGGTACAGCTGTACCCACTTGGCCCTGTTTGCTTACAAATTTGTATGTCATAATCAAAAAAATGTTTTCAACGGCTAGATCATCGCTATTTAGGTTATTTACTATCCATTTATGCTTTTACAAATTAAAATTTGAAACTTTAATTAATTTTAAAACTGCATGGAAGTTCACATATCGGATTTCAATAACCAGGGTACAACTGTACCCATTATACATGAGTGACGTTTATAGTGGAAATTTGTACAAGAACAACACAAATTATATGCAAGAGAATTAAACACTATAAAATAAATAATAAATAATCTTCTTTGAGTATAAAAGGTAATAATTATTTATTAAAAATCAAGAAAAACATGAAAATTATAAGCATTCATTGCATTTTGAGAACGTTCTTGAATGTTCATCGCAGACAGGTCTTTCGCAGTTTACGCACGATTTTCTCGTCTTTCTTCGCTTTTTTATTACTGCTTTGTAGCACAGATGGCATGATCCGATAACTGGTTTTGGTCCTTGAGGTCTAGGTGAAGCTGATGTAGATGCGCCTGCCACTCCACTCACGGGATTGCCGAGAACACTTTCAATGGCAATTTTAGTGCTAAAATGCCTCATTGCTTGTACATTTTGCGACCTGTCTTCGATAATCTGCATGCACAGGTGTAAACTTAACTGTCGTAGAAATAATCTACGTTCATTTGTCTTCTTTTTGATCATTTTATTATTTTCATAGTAAATAATATACGCAGCAAGAGATGCGATATCAATAATATTATAAAACAGTGCAAGCGGCCATCGATTAGTCCTCCTGTGTGTAGTGTATCTTCCTAACATCTGGTCCATAGTATCAACGCCAATTTTATTTTTGTTGTAATATTGAATAATTTCTGGTTTCTTCTTAAAATCGTTAGAGACTGCAGTGTCAGAATGCATAGTAGATAGTAAAATGACTGCTTTTCCCTTTCTTGGCACATACGAACACAAAGTCACTTTTTCATGAAAACCAAATAGAGTTGAAAATTCTTCCCGATTTTTTGAAGCAGCCATTTCTTGTGGAATATAAGCCTTATTTTTTTTCAAAGTTCCGACTATAGTTAGATTCCACGTAAGCAGAAACTTTGCAAGTGGCAGAGTCGTAAAAAAATTGTCCATTGATATATTTCGACCCGATCCTTTGTAAGGTACAACCAATTCTTTAACGACTCTTTCACCTTGATTGACTTCTCGTTTATTTGTAGTTTTTCCTGTATAAATTTGGCCAGTCAATGGATAGGAGTTTGCAACATCGCATATCCACCAAATCTTAATTCCGTATTTGGCCGGTTTAGATGGGATATACTGTGTGAATTTCGTTCTGCCACGAAACGCTAAAAGCTGTTCGTCAACGGTTAGACTTTCAGTTGGCCTGTACATGGCAGATAAATTGGTGTTAAACATGGTCCAAATATCGCGAATAGCAGCTGCCTTATCAGTCTTCAAGCGTTCAGCGCGAGTAGTAGTATTATCAAATCGAATAAATCGAAGGATATTCCAAAAACGATTTATACCCATCGTCGCTCGATACAGTGGATTTGAAGTCGTTTTCCACATTTCGGTGGTATGGTCTGTATTGGAATTATTAGCACCGGCCATGATTAAAATTCCTACAAATGCGTAAAACTCGCTCAACGTCAAATCTTTCCATACTCTCTGCGTGCTTGTAGGATTCTTCTCGTTGTATTTTCGATAAACTTCTTTTGCTTTCCGATTGGTACAACGAACGATAATTTCAACGATTTCAGTACTTAATATTTTCTTAAATGTATTCAGTATTGATAAATTTTCTGTACATCGATGCGGGCCACTTCTTTGCCGTACTATATTATGAACAGCCACTTGGTGCTGATTTACTGGTGTTCGAGTCCAAACAGTTTTATCTTTTCCCACAAAACTTGTACTGCTGGCGATCACTGCAGGTAGAGTTTCATCTCTCGCTTGAGACGTGTCATCATCACCCATCTCCGTATCACTGTCTCTATTCTCATCATCACTAGAATCTGCTTCAATGTCTCTCTGCCCTTGTTCACTTGTCCCTTGTCCCTCGTTGCCGCTGCGACTTTCCCCCCCTTGTTCACTTTCATCGGTTGTATATGTATCCGAAATCTCAGAATCCTCTTTTTCTGCTTCTGGAAACCACTCCTCGTCATCGCTATCAGACGCATAAGATTCTTCTAATTCAAACGGCCCTAGCAACTGATTCAAATAATTTTCCTTTTCTTCATCATTTAACTTTTCAAATTCTTTTGGTGATAACTTTTCCATAGTATACACGCAACAAGAAAAAAACAGTTTATTCTAAACAAACGCTCATTGTACGAAGCACAGGAGATAGAAAAATACTTTTTCTTTCGCGTATACACCTTTACACTCGGGAAACTGAAAGGACACTGAAGAGCAGGATCTTAAGTCGACGAGTGTCGATCGACAGTGTCGACTCAGTGAGGACGCGTTTTACGACCGTTTGGTCGACAGTGTCGATCGACTTTGTAATTCGATCTGTTTATTTACCATGTGCAATAAGATATTCTTATCTGAAATACTCTCGTGGACCAGGCTCGGCTTGCGTTCTTAGCCAAATCTTAAGGTGCAGTTAAACGGCCTGTGATAGCGCGAGCCGAGCCGCGCGCGCCTTTGATCTTGTCGAAAAACCGACATACGATAGATCGCGCGAACTTGGCTCGGCTCGCGCTATCACAGGCCGTTTAACTGCACCTTTAACTTACTTTAGTTAGTCTCAGCATAGCATTGATATTTTATTATTTGTATACGTTTCTTTGTGTATAAAACAATTTTAAAGTACCTGTAAAATATTTTCCTAATATAGCCGAAATCCAAAGGGATAATATCTTGTACCCTAATACACCTGCGAATGGACCCTCATTTTTCTATTGTATTACGGATTCCAAATATAAACTAACGGGACCAAGCATCGTGTATTAGAGAGCCTTTAATACACGATTTTACTATGCGGGTACAACTGTACCCCGGTTATAGAACAACGTTGGTAAATCCGGTTATTGACATAAGGGTTAAAAAAATATGTTAGTCCTTCTGAAAAGCTAATTCCAAAAAAATCTTGAATTTTTTTTTGAAAATTCGACACAAAAATTATTGGAAAATTTTAAACAATTTTTTTTTGGTTATAATTAATTGCGACACCTCCAATTTTTTGCTCATTTTTGTCATAGGAATGTCCTTAATAACAATATTTCCAATTACATCGGAAGTGTAACTCACTGAAAAATATTAACAAATGTACACGGCTCATCACCTACCTTCTATATACAGGGTGTCCCAGAAAATGCACGCCAGCGTAGCGGGTTGCATATCGGTAGACGCACCCGATCCAAGATGGTTCTCTAAAATTCGGTGGTAATACCGACAGTCCAGACACGAACCGAATAGACGTTCCAGTCTAAAAGACATCGGTCATCTCAATACCCGGGTCGAATATTTTGAACTGGTAAGCCCTGCTAAGAATGAACGTTTGCAGGTCTAAAAGGAATGAACTAGGTCTTAGGGAAATGTAGAAAGTAAACCTTGCTTGTCCTTTTATAGCCTATAGTTACGGTGAATATCAGATGCAGACAGGTCTAACACGGACTTTTCACAATAGATCTGGGAAAGCCGTTATTATCCTATCGCAGGTACTAACCAGGTCTAAGGGCCGGTTGTACAACATTCCGATAGTGTTATTCCTGCCGACAAGTCCGCTTTACGCTATAGTCAAAATACGTCAAAAGCGGACTTGTCGGCAGGATAACACTATCGGGCAGTATATCGGCATGTTGTACAACCGGGCCTAAAGGTACGTTTAGACCGGGATACAAAATGTTGGCAACATGTTGGCAACACGTTTATGGCTGTTGGCAACATCAACATTGAGTGTTGCCAACACGATGTCGCTGTTGGCAACATACTGTTGGATACATCGACTTGTATCCGGATACATGCGATCAGAACCAGTTGAGCGTTCAAACGAAACGGAGTCTTGATGTTAAAAAATGGAACCGTCTATTGCTGCTGGTGTTAGTCCTGCTTTCATCATAATAGCCTCCCAGAAGCGAAAAAGAAGGTGGAGGCAGCGACAGTTTTTACAAAACGGGACAAGCTATGGTGACAATTTAATGGCGAAGTTACTTGTCATTAAGTGTTCCCTAATTGGCCATCAACTGCATCAGTCATGTATTGAATTCATTTCTCCCCTTTACAAAGCTGATTTAATATTCAAAGTATAGCGGTATCTATTACAACGGGTATTTTTTTGTGGTAAGGGGTTCATTACGACTCGTCCGGCAATTAACCCTTCAGGTAGCCTAGATTCGCCGAAACATACCCCCGGCGAGGCGGGCGATATGGGACAGGTCAGAATGAGTCATTTTCTGCAGTGCCCGCGGTAATAGATACCGCTATATTTCGAAGCTCCTTTGACGCGGCTCAAATTTACCGACAGAAGCCTAAACGTGGCTTGATATTCGCACGTGCCACTTGGCAACCGTATGCGCGAAATCACGCATCGGGAGAGTGCCTCTGCCGAGAGAAATAATTACGTGCCTTTATTTTCAATCTAGAAAGAACATACACATGTAGTGAGAGAGTACTGCTTTGTAAAATGAGAAATACGATACGCCGTCCGATCTGCCATGTGAACACTGTGCGGCCCGTATAATGTGGCATTCAATGAAAAATTTAGGCAAGAAATATATGTTATTTATGATCGATACTATTAAAAGGTTTCAATCGACCTTCTGAAATTCTGCCCCTCGTGCGACGGAACATTATCGTATGTAGGTAGGTAGGTATAGGTAGGTAGGTAGGTAGGTAGGTAGGTAGGTAGGTAGCTAGGTATATATAGGTAGGTAGGTAGGTAGATTCTAGTCCAGAGAGAGCGATGTTTCCGATGTTTCCCATTTCAAATGGGAAACTCGGATACAAGCAACAGGCAACAGCTTTCTTTGATGTCATGCCGCCCGCAGTTTACGAGTAGCAATTAAATTGTCGCTAGTCGACGGGATACTCGTGTTGCCAACATGTTGCCAACATTTTGTATCCCGGTTTGTACCTACATTCGGATAGTGGCTGTTGCCGAGTATCCGTCGGCGAGTTGCAAGTCGGCGGGATACATGTTGACAACACCGGATTATCGTGTTGCCAACACCGGATTATAGTGTTGCCAACATATTTGTATCCCGGTATAGACTTACCTTAAGAAGACCTTCTGAATTTTGTTTCCTCCACCCTTTTCCCCTTCCTCCCACGTATACCGCATGTCCCATAAGAAACACAACAAGCGACATTTACCTTCGGCAGTATTTGCCGACGGTGCATGAGTCTTTTACATGTGCACCGTCGGTAAATACTGCCGAAGGTAAATGTCGCTTATTGCGCTTCTTATGGGACATACGGTAAATAGATATGCAGTTATTTAATTTGTATTTAACACACTTAGTTCATGAACGTCACGTGTCGAAAAATCGCGTTCAAAAATTGTCTGTGGCGAACGAAAATTACGTTCGCCATTTCGACCCGGAATCGGCCTATGGATTCGACAGTAAGGCTAGGCCGACTCCTGCCTTAGACGC
>OY783192.1:12457923-12565423 GCA_963678675.1 Xiphydria camelus | reverse complement strand
TCGTTTATAGTAGATAAAGGAAGCACTGAAATAATAATAAATAAATAAATAATATCATTGAAAGACTGTAACAAAAATTAACAATTATTATACGCCGAATTACCATAAAAGTGGAAAAATTCCTTTGTAGTGAATGTACCAAGTGTATATCATATTGTATATAGAAGGTAGGTGATGAGGCGTGTACATTTGTTAATATTTTTCAGTGAGGTACACTTCCGAGATGTAGGTAATTGGATATATTATGTTATTAAGGACATTCCTATGAAAAAAATGAGCAAAAAATTAGAGGTGTAATTAATTATAACCTGAAAAAAAATTGTTTAAAAATTTCAAATAATTTTTTTTTGTTGGAATTTGCTCTTCACAAAGACTAACATATATTTTTTTAATGAAAATCGGTCGATCCGTTCGGGAGAAATAAATGTTTTTCGATTTTACTTCCCCCCCTCATAACTCCTCTCCTATAGCGATTGGGGGCTAAAAATTTAGATTTAGTTTCTCATAGATGCCTATCGATAATATAAATTTGGTGTTGATACGCGTGGGGGCAGATTTCACATGCTTATTCCGCTAGGCCCTTTATAAAAATGAGAAATAGTAATAATTTGGTTGAGAAGTCTTATGAACTGTCAAAAACTAACAAGGAAATCTTTCCAGGCGTCTGCCTTTGATCTTGATGAACCTCGGTAAACAATAAAAGTATTAATACACGAGTTTTTTGGTTTTCTTCGTGCAATAAAATGCCTAAAACAAATTCTCGAAACATGTATTATTTTCAAAAATTTTTTTTCCCGATTTTTCGAAATAGAGACTTTATTACATAGACAAATATAAAAAATTGTATTACAAATTCAGCCATATATATAATATAAGTTATATTTCCCTTTTACAGTTCTTCATATTTTTATCCTTTATCCGGAGCGCGGGCTGCCAGTTCAGGAATAGATCATACTCATAGGTGCAGTAATAAAAATAACTTCATTTATTATTTTCACGTACTTAAATAACTATTTTCTTTTATTTAACAAATGTCAGCTTCCTTTTGCTCATAATTATTGCAATAATGGTATTCCATGAAAAAGTGTTTCATATATAGAGGAAGGGCTGGCAAAACGGGGTAGGAGGGTAAAACGGGGTACCCCTCTCTTATCTTTTATATTATTCCTGCTAGCTCTCTAAAATCGCATAAACCTCAAATAAATAGATCGCCCTGTTAAATGAAATACGTGTAAGAGCAGAGGTAGTCGAAGTACATACAAATATTAGGTAAGGTAAAATGGGGTACCACAGAGTCGGAGAAAGAAGGGAGAAGTAACAGAGGAAACAAATACGTCATTGCCACTAGACAAAAAGAAAATTCGTCGAGTGACAGCGAAGATATATCGACGCCGAGTGCCTTTATTATGGAGATTTTTATTCATAATATTCGTTCCAACCTCGCTGAAAACCGTACATTGGACGATAACCGTCATGCGCAGTAGAAAAAGTTCGTTCCAACCGTACGCTGACGGTTCATTGTATGGTGTTGTGAAACGTTCGGACTACCGCTGGGATCGTTCGTGGAACTGTTTCTTAACCGTCCATCCGGTACTTGGTCCTGAGCATGAACAGTGTGGACTGACATGCGCACTACGATTGGGCGATTATTTGCCTCGCGCGTCATCCACGTTCTATTTAAATGCTTTTGAGAGTTGACATTTTCTATCTCCATATTCTGTTTGCAAGTTATTCAAATGATGTCTGACGAAGGCGATAGTGATATATCGGATATGTCCGACACAAGTGACGATGATGATATCGAATTATACGAACCTACGTCTCTGACTTGCTAAATCAAATTTAATTTACCTTCTTTTTATAGACTTTCAATCAAATTGAATGATTTTCTACCAAAGTTTTTCAACAAAGATGCTCTAAACTTAACCTCAACCTCTGTCTTACCTAAATAATCCTGGTTTCTCACCCTAGGTTCGTATAATTCAATATCATCATCATCACTTGTATTGGACATATCCGATATATCCGATATATCACTATCGCCTTCGTCAGATATCATTTTAATAACTTGCAAACAAGATAGAAAATGTAAACTCAAATGGCGTGGGGAAGATGCGCAAGAGAATACCGTGTTAACTGTATCGTGGTTTGGACACGACTGATACTTGACGCAGGATTCACGAACAGTCACAAAACCGTTCCAACTGCTCCTGCCAGTTACCAACAGTATAAACATCGCGTCTGCGTATTAAACTGACCCCAGCAGTTCCGCGACAGTTCCAAGACCGTACAGAAACCGTCGGCTGGAACAAACCTATATTCTACGAAAGGATGGATTGCATGTTTCATATGCCTCAGATGAGCTTACAATTCATGTGCTGGCGTAGAAGATAAAGACGATGAGACCATACATATTTGTGGGTTGTATCCATAGATATTATAGAACAAATTTTTCATTTTTTTATATAACCCCATTTTCCCCTACCTAACGGGCAAAACGGTATTACGCAAATTTTTAATTTATACCTGTTTTTATTACATGCATGCTTTTTTAATAATATTTCATACTAGTATTATGAAATTAAATGTATGATTATTACATAGTTTTTTGAAAGGAATGTTCCCAATTCCTCAATTTCTTCATTTATGGCCTATCAAACCTCAAATAACCCATTTTGCCCATCCTTTCCCTACCTGAAGAAAAATTTGGTGTAAATGAACAGAAATTGGTATAATTCCAGTAGAAGTAATGTGGAACTATAGGAATTACATAAGTATCATACTCGAATAACAGCAGTTTTATAATAAACTAGCAGCCCGTCCCGGCTTCGCACGGGTAGATTGTGGATTGATTTTGTCCGTCCACCATTGTTTAAATACATTTTTAATACAAAACTTTTAGTATTTTTCCCGGGCTACGCAATGGACATATTGGATTTGACCTTGACCATGACCTTCAAGGTTATATCGAGGTCAAATTAATTTTTTTTCACGTTCAAATGTGTCCTTGACCATTTTTTTCATGTTACCTTTATTGTCAGCGGAGGTCAAATTTAGGTCAAGTATAGTTCGACTTTTTGAACACCCTGTTTAAGATTTACTAACTCAGAAACCTTAGCGGATATGCGTCCAACTGTTCCCCAAATTTTTATCGCAATCGGATGAACGGTTTAGGAAGGCATAATAATCATCCGTACCGGTACTTTTTGAACACCCTGTATAAGATTTACTAACTCAGAAACCTTCGCGGGCATGCGTCCAACCATTTCCCAACTTTTCATCGCAATCGGATGAACGGTTTAGGAAGGCATAATAATCATCAGTACCGGTACTTTTTGAACACCTTTTATAAGATTTACTAACTCAGAAACCTTCGCGGGCATGCGTCCAACCATTCCTCAAAGTTTCATCGCAATCGGATGAACGGTTTAGGAAGGCAAATAATCATCCGTACCTGTACTTTTTGAACACCCTGTATAAGATTTACTAATTCAAACCTTCGCGGATATGCTTCCAACTGTTCCCCAAATTTTCATCGCAATCGGATGAACGGTATAGGAAAGCATAATAATCATCCGTACCGGTACTTTTTGAACAACCTGTATAAGATTTACTAACTCAGAAACCTTCGCGGGCATGCGTCCAACCATTCCCCAAAGTTTTATCGCAATCGGATGAACGGTTTAGGAAGGCAAATAATCATCCGTACCTGTACTTTTTGAACACCCTGTATAAGATTTACTAACTCAAACCTTCGCGGATATGCGTCCAACTGTTCCCCAAATTTTCATCGCAATCGGATGAACGGTTTAGGAAGGCATAATAATCATCCGTACCGGTACTTTTTGAACAACCTGTATAAGATTTACTAACTCAAAAACCTTTGCGGGCATGCGTCCAACCATTCCCCAACTTTTCATCGCAATCGGATGAACGGTTTAGGAAGGCATAATAATCATCAGTACCAGTACTTTTTGAACACCTTTTATAAGATTTACTAACTCAGAAACCTTCGCGGACATGCGTCCAACTATTCCCCAACTTTTCATCGCAATCGGATGAACGGTTTAGGAAGGCATAATAATCATCAGTACCGGTACTTTTTGAACACCTTTTATAAGATTTACTAACAATAAGAAACCTTCGCGGGCATGCGTCCAACCATTCCCCAAAGTTTCATCGCAATCGGATGAACGGTTTAGGAAGGCATTTGATATTACCTTAAAGGTCACGGTCAAGGTCAAATCCAATACGACTACTGGGTAGCCAAGGGAAAATCCTTAAAGTTTTGTATTAAACATTTTTCTCTAAAATGTTTTCCCGCTGAGATAATCGGCCGTACCGGGACTTTTTGAACACCCTGTATAAGATTTACTAACTCGGAAACCATCGCAGGCATGCGTCCAACCATTTCCCAAAATTTCATCGCAATCGGATGAACGGTTTAGGAAGGCATACGAGACATACAGACAGACAGACAGACAGACAGACAAACATTCATTTTTATATATATAGATTCTTATTATAAAGTAATGCTAATTGAAAATATAAAGTGGGTTATATTCACATTTTTAGTTTGCAAGATTTACAACAGTCAAATGGGAAACATACCAACATTTTGCGTGAATATTCTATAGTTTTTACAGGAGCTGTATGTAAAAATTATAGCAGTCAAATATAAACGTAGGGTCGCAGAAAAAATGAGGCACCAGTGATAGACCCTGGCTATCTTCTCTGCGAATCGTCTACTAATACCAAACTCCTATAGCTTGGCCTCTCCTGATAACAGATTCGTCCTCTGATATCGGTAATCATACAGTGTTGGGTTACGATTGCCTGTGCAAATACACTAGCAGCTGGAACACTCAACAATATGGACATTAGTCATATATTGCCATTGTAGAATACATAATATTCAGCGAAAAATCACGTCAGTTAAGTGGCGTCCATTTTTGTCAAGGCATTCTTGTAGACGGGTGGCAAAATCATCCATACTCCTTTCGATCTCCTCTCCGTGCAGTCCCAGGTCCCAAGGATCCTATTGTTTGAAATTTGTTTACCCACTTCATAATGGTGTCCCCTTTTGGAACGCGACCATGCCGACCAATATTAAAATGGTTCCGAAATCGTCGCTGTGTGAGCACCACAGAACGACCAATTTCAATGAAAGTGTTGTAAATAAACACACGATGTATTACAGATCACTGCTCCATGTCTACTGAAGTGATATCCCGCAACGAGTTCATATCAACAATCCTGAAAATATTCGCTCCAGACAAGCGCGCATAACAGTCGTTTCTAAAACACCATAGCTCCTGCCGGAACCTGTAGAAGACAGTGATGGTTAATGAGGTGAATTTGTATTTTTCGGCATCGGAAAAAAACTATAATTATGTTTTAACTTAGCCTTTGACCAGTCACGCGTACTGCCAACAAAAATTTAACCGAAAACTGGTCACTTTAAAAAATTTTCACAAAATCTTGTCTAAACAAACTAACCAATAACTGGCCAATCAGGCGTCACTTTATCATCGCAAAACCAGCCAGCACCATCGACAATTTTCTGGGCAGTGACCAGGAAAAATGATCGACTTCCGGGAAGTCTCCATTTATTTTTTCCACTAAGGTGTTGGCGCCACTATTTTGAATTTTGAAATTTAAAGTACAAATCCGGAATCAGCGACTGAAAATCCGCAAGAACAAGTTTTTAAACAAAGGGCCTAGCGGAATAAGCATGTGAAATCTGCCCCCACGTGTATCAGCACCAAATTTATATGATCTATAGGTATCTATGAGAAACTAAATCTCCTAAATTGTTAGACTCCTAATCGCTATAGGGGGGAGTTATGAGGGGGGGGGGGGGGGGGGAGTAAAATCGAAAAACAGCTTTTTCTCCGGAACGGCTAGACCGATTTTCATGAAAAAAATATATGTTACTCTTCCTGAAGAGTCAATTCCAAAAAAAAATATCTTGAATTTTTTTTTGAAAATTCGCCCGAAAAAAAATTTATGAAGTTTTTAAACAATTTTTTTATGTTATAATTAATCGGAACCACTCCAATTCTTTTCTTATTTTTTTTCTTTGGAATGTCCTTAATAACATAATTTTTCCAATTTCATCGGAAATGTACCCCACTGAAAAATATTAACAAATGTACACGGCTCATCGCCTACCTTCTATATATATATATGATATACACTGTACACTCTCACTACAAAGGAATTTTTCCACTTTTATGATAATTCGGCACATGATAATTGTTAATTTCTTGGAACAGTCTTTCAATGCTATTATTTATTTATCTATTATTATTTCAATGCTTCCTTTACTATGAACGAGCTCGCATCTCACGATACGGGGTGCTTCATTTCTGTAAGTCTTCTGGCCTCTCACTTATAAATACTTACATATAGTTAAAAATACTCGATGAAAAAACAATTTTAATCCTCGTCATTGTTTTCATCTACTACTGGAACGATTCCATTTTTCATGAACATTTTACTTAGTATTTCAGCTGGTCGAATAATTTTTGATAAGTATCTTGCATTTGAGAAATAATACACAATAGCAGCAATGTGAGAACAGCAGCCAACTGTTCTTCTGCCATTACCACATTCACATGCATAGTTTATTATGCCAGAAATCCCGATACTGTTAGGTTTGTACCTAATGAAGCATCTATATGATGTCCGAGAAATGTGTCGAGATGGGACTTTGAATTTGAGCACATTTGGTTCAGCCATCACATTTTCGAAAACAACTTTTCCATCTTGATCTATCATTTCGGCTAAATACGATACAGCTTGGGAAAGTTGGTATGATCCAGTAAAAAGAGTCTTCAATTCCTTTTCGGTCATTTCTGGAAAGTCAAGGATTTCGTCAGAAGAGAGGGTTTTGAAAAGAACCTTTCGCCGGATCCAACCTTTCGTCTCTGCCTCGGTAGCTAGATCATTTTCCGTTCCATTCTGACTGTGCAATCTTTCTAAAATTCAATCAGTGTATTCTACATCAGATTGTAGCCTTTTGCCGTACGAGTTATTCAAAAATGAGGCAATTCTAAAATAAACTCCAACTTTAGATATCAGTTTGTTGTCGATTTTGTGATCTAGAAGACGATATTTTTGTTTGACAATGCCGTGAACAGATTCAACCACCCAGCGAATTTTAGTC
The DNA here is from genome assembly GCA_963678675.1 of Xiphydria camelus. Classification (NCBI taxonomy): domain Eukaryota; kingdom Metazoa; phylum Arthropoda; class Insecta; order Hymenoptera; family Xiphydriidae; genus Xiphydria; species Xiphydria camelus. The sequence goes on along the minus strand of OY783192.1, from coordinate 12,558,252 downwards.
ACAAAACGAGATAGGTTAAATTCTTAAGTCGTTAATTGCTTGCGCTTCCCTTTCAAAGCAGGCATCAATACTCCAAAATGTTTATCTTCGAGATATTGCTTTATATCTCGAAAACCGCGATCGAGTACAAACATATCTTTCTTTTCTAGTAATGCACATACACCATTCTCGTATTGAATGATAGATTCTAGAATTTTTGCATCATTTTCATTGGCGGGATAAGGTCCGAGCATATCTACTATGTATCCATTAGTAGTACAACTCGTAAAAGGCTTGCAAAGAGGAACTTTCTTTTGGCCAGAGAAAGATTTTCTTTGGTATTCATTATTTGTACTTTTTTTGGTGTCGTGCATAGGTACCATCACAAATTACCGCGTTGAACAACTTTTTAGCGATTTTTGTTGTATGGTTTTTCAAAAGGTCGGCTCTGCTAATACTTTTAATGCCGAAACGAGTTGGTAAGATATCATTTTCAAATGATGTAACTGCGCTAGTACAGTAATCAGAAATCGTCTGTTCATGTTCTATACCTAATATAAAAGCTAACATCTTGTTGGAATTTCCGGTTCGGAGTTTGAAAAGAAATACAATGAGGGCTGGCATTATAGACCGCGACTCCCTATTTCGCATGGAAACCATCATGTCTCTCAGTTCAGTAAGATTGCCCCAAGATAGTCCTGTAAATACTTGAATTTACTCTTCTGAAATACTTGAATCACCAAGTTTATCATGCAACGTTGAATCACATTTCAAGGAAAAAGTTTCCATTATCTTTGCTAAGTCTGAGACACTGAGCTTAGAAGTATTACAATGCACTTTTAAGTTGTTTAGATCCTCTTCGTAAAGCCGGTTCTTAATCAGATGAGTTCTACAACATCTATTCCCAACTGGAATAAAAATTTTTTCTTCCTGTAACATTGCATTCGTGCTTCGTCAGGAACTACAGTGATCTTGTTTATGGAAAAACATAAACAACAATATTTATGAGTAGCAACCGTTCTTTCAATCGGAATTTCAACGTACTCCTCAGTTTCATTTGTTTTAAGCGTTACTTCGAATACTGATCCATCAGACGATGATACGCTTTCTGAATCTGAGTTCTTTTTTTCCTGTGTTTCTTGTAAATAGAAATTCGACATTTATTACATAACATATCGTTCACCTTCACCTGCCTCATCATATATATATATATATATATATATATATATATATATATATATATATATATATATATATATATATATATATATAGAAGGTAGGTGTTGAGCCGTGTACATTTGTTAATATTTTAGTGGGGTACACTTCCGATGAAATTGGAAAAATTATATATTATTAAGGACATTCCAAAGAAAAAAATAAGAAAAGAATTGGAGTGGTTCCGAGATTAATTACAACATTTAAAAAATTGTTTAAAAACTTAATACCTACATTTTTTTTCGGGCGAATTTTCAAAAAAAAAATTCAAGATATTTTTTTTTGGAATTGACTCTTCAGGAAGAGTAACATATATTTTTTCATGAAAATCGGTCGAGCCGTTCCGGAGAAAAAGCTGTTTTTCGATTTTACTTCCCCCCCTCATAACTCCCCCCCTATAGCGATTAGGGGTCTCAAAATTTAGGAGATTTAGTTTCTCATAGATGCCTATCGATCATATAAATTTGGTGCTGATACACGTGGGGGCAGATTTCACATGCTTATTCCGCTAGGCTCTTTGAAGTACTTTTCTGAATGTATTCGCTACGTTGAATCCGCCATTTTTAATTTGCAAATTTGTGCCATATATTCGGAATCGGTGATCTCAACAACCTCCATGAATAAAGTTTGGAGCTAATTGAATGATATATTTAAAAAAAATTCCGTGATCAGTTTTGACCCTATCTTGGTACTCCATGTCATAGGTATGCTCTTGGTAGATCGATGGTCAATACCACATAAAGGGGCGATAATAGTTTTCCATCGGCGGGCATAGTGTGTCGTATAGTGTAACTATGAGTAGTAGAAAATACTGATTGTACCGTAACTTCGACTCTATTTTTATCGACCTCAACTAAAGTTCGTCTAGAGTGTATTTCTAAATTAAATCTACTTTAATCCGAGTTGAATACATTTTCGGGTCCATATTTTCTAATGATGACGGCCAGCGGCTTTACAGTTTTAAGCTTTCCTTATCCTGAAGATTCTTCCTTCTTATAAACATCGTGATCTTTCGAGAGATAATTTCAAAAGATTTCTTGAATGACGTCAACCGTACTTTACTTGCTTTAAACTGCGGAAGGTTCTCTGCTACTTTAACTTTGAAAATACATAATTTATGATCTCCATCATGCACTGTTATGTTTGATTTATGAACTTCTACAAAGCTGAAAATATACTGCTTTATACCTGCGATGATTTATTCTTGAGCTGCTATTAAGAATACGCTCGGTGTAAAACATGAAAATTTGAAATACTGTAGGAGGAGAACTTATCTTATTATAAATAACTGAATTTATAATAAAATTTATATATGTATATTTTTTATCTATACAAGATGTTTTAACCACAGTGGATAGTAACATATATCACTCAAATGAGCATGTTTTCTGTAAATTTTCTTAAACGAAAATTGTACAGTTTGATTCAGCGCATAAAACGTACCTAATAATTTTTAAATATCTACTTCCGGGTTCAAGAACCGACGTGCATCTTCCAGTTTTGACTTGTAACTTTTATTACTTATAATAATACAAAAGTGATATAGTTATCAATACGAATACAACAAGTCATTGAAAATTTGATTTGCATATTCGAAAGTCCAATAGTTTTAAATGTCCAGGTCTTCTGCTTCACAGTAGTTTCAATGTTCAGATCTTCCGCTCCATAGATTTCAGTATCTTTGTTCTCCGCCCCATAGTTCTCGATATCCCGGTCTTTCACTCCATAGTTTCCGATGTCCAGGTTTTCCGCTCCAGAGTATTCGGTGTCCAGGTAGTATGCTCCATAGTTTTTAATGTCCAGGTCTTCCGCTTCACAGTTTTTGGTGTCTTCTAGTCCACAGTTTTCGGTGATCAGCTCTCCTACTAAGAGGTGGAAGACCTGAACACCGGAAACTCTCTGGAGCAGAAGACCTGAACACCAAAAACTATGGAGTGGAATACCTCGGCACCGAAGATTATGAAGTGGAAAACCTAGATATCGAAAACGACGGAGTAGAAGACCTAGATACCAAAAGAGCTACAGGGTGGAAGATTTGAACATCTCGAAAACTGGCGCGAAAGACCTGGATATTGAAAACTATGGGGTAGAAGACCCGGACATGGAAAATAATGGTGCGCAGGTCAAAAACGACGAGGTCAACAAATTCGCGCTTCGATTCTGGAGAACTTAGTTCCAAATATTTAAACGGTAGAACCGGTCATACGATTAGAAATGTTCAATAAAAATAGATCTCGTGAAACTACTAATTACTGTGTACATAGGTATGCAGAATTCAATTTTAATGTGAAACATTTAATACTCCAGATTACATCAAATTGGATTTAATTTTAAACATTTGACACGCTCCAGACGAGAATATTCTTGGGAAAGGCAATGCTTGATCTTCTTTTCATTCATATGTCAGATTGGATACAATAGGCGCAAATGGGTGGAAATTGAACCCTTCAAATCTGAGGCTTCCGGATATACGAATCGAGTTTTCAGTAGATTGTTGTATTCGTATTAATAACTATATCAATTTTGTATTACAATAAATAACAATTACCGATCGAAATTTAAATATGTACCGCCAGTTTTTCAAACCTGAAGTGAACGTTAAAAAAATTCTTAAATATGTTTTGTACGCTAACTTAAACGGTACAACTTTTGTTAAAGTAGTTTTTTAAAAATCACGTTCGTTTGGGAGACATATCGCTCATTTGCAGCAAGAGTGACATAACTCAAAAAATGCGATTTATGAGAAACTGGCTTTTAAAATGCTGGAAATATTCAAAGGCTAATATATTATATTTTTATTAGAGAATTTCAAAGTAGAATATGTTAGTCGTGTGTTGGCTTTATTTACAAGGTTTTCTACTACCTTCATTAATTACGATAAAAAATCAATTGATAATATGAAAAATTTCAACCTCATTTTGAGTTGTCACTATTTTTTAAAAACAATATTTTCGAATTATATAGGTTTGTTATGGACAAGTTCATATTTTTTCAAACTATTTGGGCTTCAAATCTTTTTTATTAACTGTTCCGAAGTGTAAACATAATAAGACAAAATCAATAAAGCATGTATTCTTAATAATACAAGGTACATTGCTATATAAATAAAACAATTCAAAGGAAGAAATAGAATATTTCTTGGATAACAAAACAAAGTCAGGAAACAAATTAAACTAACTCTTCTATTTAAAATACATACTATAATTGTAGATAAAACCCTAAGTAAGTCTTAGGAATATCATTTTTCTGAATTAATTCTAATGGATTTGATTTTTTACTATTATGTATTTTTTATTTCCTACTATAAGCATTCTTTAAAATGATTTTTTTCTCTCAACCTGTTGCCTATCGTTTTTATTTATAATAATTTCTTCAAATTCTTCCTGCGAATAAGAAGTTTTATAAAACAGGGGGTTATAATTATTCTTCTCGACTTTTATGATTTTCACACAGATCATTAATATTTACTTTCTCGTTATTTGAGTTTTTAGAAAAATTTGTTCCTAATTGAGCTGCTAGGTCCTTTATATTCCAAAAATTCTCATATAATTCGTTCACTTTAAAAGGGTTTCCTCTCTTCTTCGCCAGTCTAACAATGGTAAAAAACTGATCAGGAGTATAAATTGGTCTCGATTTCAGAGTTCTTTTTACTTATTTCTTTATAAGAGAATGGGCAGAGTCTCCCTCGTTTTGAGTGTGACCCGTAACAAGATATTTGTGGGTAATTCTCCTTATTTTGAAATTGTTCACACAGTACAAATATAATGCAAAAATGAAGCGATTCTTGTGCTGTCCCACATAATTGTCATAATGAAAGATAATATCAAGTTCAGCGGCAGCATTATTGGCTTTATTTTCCAGATATTTTAAGATGCAAGAGCCTATTTCGTTGGCTCCTCGACACCCTTCACCTTCATGCCATATAAAGCACTCTACGTCATTTGTTTTTAATTCATATATTGTGAAATTTAATACATTTAGCTTCAAGTTGTAATAGAATGTTGAGACGTCACCCCTTGGGCATTGAAATACCGTTTGCAGATCGTAACATGCGACAATAACAGTATCTTCTGCTTTTTCTTCATCAGCTTGCTTTTCGTTACGGCTCAGATCTTTCTCTAAGATATGCCCTTCATATTTCTCTTGCAACATTTCTTTGTCACCGCCTTCAGCGTTTTTATAAGAAGTACATATTTCACATTGATCCTTCTTTGGCGAGAAAAAGGATATATTGAAATCCTGGTTAAAGATTCTATTGAACATAATATAATTCGCTAAGGATAATTTTTTTTTCTTCACAGTCCTTAACGTAATCCCGATGAATTTCTGCTATTGTTTTTAAGCCATCTATGAATTTTCTTATGGAATGTGCACGCGTGTAGTGACTCGATAGTTGGTATCGATCTGATGAAATTTCGTACTCCTTCCTTAATAACCACATCGACTGACTTGTGCTTACCATGTTTACCTCGTTGGTCTTCAGTAATCATGTTGTTTGTAAACAATGTTCTTTTTTCAAGAACTGTATGAATAGGTCGATCATTAATATCCAAGGTATTTTTGAAAAAAAACTTTATACTCTAATTTGCTGTCCTCTAATATCGAAGTGAAATGAGTTATTTTGTTTCCTATTACTATTTTCTCTGATATATCTATAACGGGATATGACAGTGTTCATTGAACATAGAATACAATCTCTTTGACGCTGTAGCTTACCAAGACCCCAATAGTCACTGAATATTCTTAGTCGATCTTCTTCTTCAAATTTGAAAAAACACTTAAGCTTGCACTTTTCTGAACATGGCGGTTTCATTTTCCTTGCGGCAACTACGGTTTTGATTTTTGTATTGGCTATATACGCTAATCCTTCATTTCTAAGTCGTTTTGCTGTTTTGATTTGCCACTGTTGTATCGAGGGTTCATGGGGAAACAACTCTTTCGACACAGTGACTGGTCTTCCTTTATTTCACTTAAAACTGGACCCGGTCGGGCACGTGCCGCTTTCCTTCGGACTCGGTCGTTCTCCTGACGCCATTGCTCCTTCTTCCTACTCCCTAGATGCGTGCGCACTCTCACTCTCTCTCTCTCGCTTCTCTCTTTAGTCCTCTCACTCGTTCAGGCGCTACCCACTTAAACACTACATTTACTTTCTCCTTTTTCTTTTTTTTTTAACAAACGATTGCTGTTCTGATACATAACAAAACTATCGAACTTTTTTTGGCAGGTTTCGCTCACGCTTAGGTCGTTCCTCAAACGGTGGGTCCATACGCTCTTCTATTTCCATCGGTTTTGACAGCCCAGTTTCGGATACAATCGGCTGAGGCTCGGAGCCTGGTTTTTCTTCCTGAAGGACTCAGCTTGACTTTCGTTAAACTTTCGCACAAAAGATGCGTTTCTTTTATAAACCGCACCCTCAGGCAACTGTATGCTAACACTGTTTTCGCTTTGATCGGCCACCACCTTCATCGGTTCAGAGAATCCGTACTTAACCCTTTCACTCACGAATTTTTATTTTTACAGCCATACAATTGATAATGTATATTCCAGCTCTTCGATGCTTTAAATTTTAATTTTTTTTTAATAAAAAAAAATTTTTTTCGTAAATCAAATATTTTTAGTTTATTTATAAATTTAATTTTTAATTTGTATGGCGATATATGCCTTATACGTTCGTTACAATGTCCACGAATGTACTTCTTGTGATCAAACGGTCAAAATTCTAATTTCTGACCTTTTATATATACATTCATCTACGTGTCCACATTTATGGTCACCATGAGCGAAAGGGTTAACTTGTTTCCCTTTTCCCACTTCAGCAACACCGAATCATCCGGTTGAACATCAGACTCCTTCGCTCGGTTTTTCCTGTCAAAATATTCTTTCCCTTTGATTTTATTCCACGCATCCTTATCGCGAACTAACTCGTCCAAATTTCTCTCTAAACTCATTTCTGGAAGCTTCGTTTTCAATTTTCGCCTATATAACAATTCTGCCGGTGATTTTCCCGTTGAAGAATGTGGTGTCGAACGATACATCAATAAGTAGTTGTACAACTCTTCCTTCCACTTTCGCTTTTCCGCGTGCTCGATTTTCAGACGCTTAAGGATACTTCTATTCTGACTTTTTCTACCTCCCCGTTAGCCTGCGGCCAATACGGAGCCGTGTGTGAGGTTCGGAACCCATTAATTTCGGCCCAATCATGCAATTTCTAGCTCGCGAATTGTGTCCCGTTATCACACACAACTACATATGGAAACCCATGCCTCGCAAATATTTCTCGCAATCTGTCGATTATCACCTCGGCCGTGATACTTTTCAGAATTTCTACTTCATAAAATTTACTGTAGTAGTCAACCAAAACAAATACGTGTTCTCCCGACGGTAACGGCCCTAAAAAATCCACCGCGAGAGACTCCCACGGATGGTTCGACAGTGTATTCCATGATAACGGTGCTGGTTCCGCCATTTTCTGAACCAATTGACAACCGGAACAAGTCTTTACCTTGACTTCAGCCGCTTTATCCATTCCGTCCCACCAAACTTTACTCCGTAGACGATTTTTCATCGCGACGATCCCTGGGTATCCCTTGTATGCTATAGTTAACGTACGATCTTGCAGACTCTTTGGCATGACTATTCTGCCTCCTCTAAGCACAATGTTTCCCACTATGCATAATTCGTCTTTGACTACACGCATTCTCGAGCTTGACAACTTTTCTCACCTCTCAGTTAACAATGCTTCTCGCACAGATTCTAACAAGTGATCTCTTTTGGACGCTTCATCAATTTCCGACAATGTCATCGCACGAGGAACCGCTTCGACCGCTACCCAATTCTCGTACAATTCATCTTCACTCTCTCCCCGCTCTCCATCTCTTTTTTTGTTAATTGACAATCGAGACAAAGGGTCTGCTATATTCGTTCTCCCTTTTTCAAAAATAACCTTACTCTTATAAGCTTGAAGCCTGAGAACCCACCTTTCGATTCTTACGCACGGCTTGGACTTCGGCGAAAAAATGCATTCAAGAGCTTTGTGGTCCGTCACCAGATCGAATTCAATTCCGAATAACCAATTATGTAACCTTTCACAAGCTCAAACTATTGCAAGCGCTTCTTTCTCTGTCTGAGAGTATCACTTCTCGCAGTCAGACAAGTTTCTACTCGTGTAACTAATTATTCGTCAGCCATCCTGATTGCGTTGCGTAAGCATGCCCCCAAGGCCTACCGGGGTCGCGTCAACTATTACTCGCGTACGCGCTTCAGGGTCGAAAATTCCCAGCATTTCCGCGCTCGATAAACGTCCTTTAATTTCCGCACACGCCACCTCTTGCTCTTTTCCCCAGTCAAATTTTATTCCCTTCCGAGTCAGACGCCTTAACGGTCCACTGATCGTAGCTAAATTCGAGATAAAGGCTGCGCAGAAATGTACTAATCCTAAAAAACTGCGAACCTCTTCTGGAGTTTGCGGCACTCTAAAGTTTTCAACCGCTTCAACTTTAGACTCTATCGGCCTGCACCCTTTTCCCGAAACCCAAAAACCTAAAAATTTAATCTCCTTTTCGCCAAAACGACATTTTTCCTTATTCAGAATTAAACATTTTTCTTTTAACGTTTCGCAAACTTTCCGAACCCTCGCATCATGCTCTTCCTCCGTTTTCCCCCAAATCAGAATATCATCAAAGAAATTTACTACACCTTTGCAGCAGCGTAAAATGTCTTTTAATATTCTTTGAAACATCTCTGGTGTGCAACTAATTCCAAATATCAGTCGTTTGTACCGATACAGCCCGTCTTCGGTAGCAAACGTCGTGATCTCCCGCGACTTTTCATCAAGCTCAATTTGATGATACGCGTTTTTTACGTCCAACGCGCTAAACCAATTCGCGCCCCTTATTTCACTAAGTACGTCTTCTAGGACTGCTAATGGGTATCTCTCCCTAAGGATTGCCTGGTTGGCCCTACGCATATCAATGCATAATCTTAAATTCCCGTCTTTTTTTCGAATCGGGACTACCGGAGAAACCCACGGGGTCGGACCCTCTACTTTTTCGATAATATCCAGTTTAAGAAGCTCTCCGATTTGTTCACGTACAAGGTCCCTTACTTTAAACGGAAGACGCCTAACTGGCTGTGCAACCGGCGCATACAATTCGTCGATCGGAATTTTTAACTGAAAATCTTTAAGTTTTCCGATGCCGTCAAATAATCTTTTGTCCGATTCCTGCATTTCGATTCTATTAACCTGCAGTTCTGTTCCAATTTGAATAATTTGCAATTCTTTTGCCGTCTTGTAACTTAATAACGACTTTCCGACGCCCTGAATTACTAAAAACTCTGCTTCAACCGATTTATTTCCCACTTCTACTTTACAGCGGAATTCCCCGAGTAACTGACTTTTTGGACTGCCCATACGCGAAAACTTCGCGGGCTGACCCTTTTTCCGATTCGCAACGAATACCTTTCTGTTTACACATTTCCCAGGTGTCCTTGCTAATTATGTTGCATGTCGAAGCCGAATGAACGACCAACGGCAAGTTGACTCCCCCCACCTTGGCCGTGACGCTTCTCTCGAACGTCTCGAAGACTTCCTCCCTCGTTGAAAGCTCGAATGCGTACCCCGCTCCTTCGTCCTCGGCGTCCTCCACCATTTTGACTCCTCCGTTCTTCGATGGCATACTCTTGGATTTGCAGACTGCAGCAAAATAGCCCACTTGTTTGCACTCGCTGCACTCCTTCCCTCGAGCTGGACAGGATTCATCATTCGCTCGGTGCCCGCTTCGACCACAGCGAAAACACTTAATTTTTTTCAGCCTTCCCGGATCTCGAGGTTTGAACGACTTCTCCTTTGGCTTCTCCGATGACGGGCTCGAGATCTTAGCCACGGACTCGCCCTTCATTGACCTTGCTTGTTTCACGGATGCTTCCAGCGCTTGAGCGATGTCCAGGACTTGTTTCAACGTAACTTCACCTTTTTCCAGAGCGCGCTTCCTCAACTCTGACGACCGACACTTTCCAATTATTTGATCGCATACTTCTCTATCAATCGACGTAAACTGACAATACTTGCATGGCTCCAGAAACAGTATATTTGCATTCAGTGTTTTTATCCTATATTCTACACAGCTTTAAAAGCAATCGGGTCCGATCAGACATTTTCACTGAAAATAACAAGCATTAACATAATTGTTTGAAGCCACAGCATTGAAAAGGATGGATTATTAGTTAATTTTGATAATCTTTTATCAAAAACATTGTCACAACACAAAATGATACTAGCAAATGAAAGTCAAAATGTACTATGTTATCAAAAACAGTGTTACAACATGAAATGGTACTGGCAAATGAAAATTGAAAGTCAGCGATGGGACCTAGCTTCTCATTAACACTGGTACATACAAAATATGTCACTATAATTGAAAAGTATCAAGTTATCATTTAAGATTTACCTTTTCATTAATACAGACACAAGTCAAAATATCTCACTCTTTTATTGAAGAAATCACAGAAACAGTGTTGCAAGTCGAGATATGTCAGTCTTGTAGAGAAACTTGTACACTTCCACACTAAAGACCTGTGTTAGACTAAAATGTCTCGCTCTTGATCAGAACAGTTACACAGTTACCGACTAAATCTATAACGACATTTCTGCCATCTAATGTCAAATATGAAAACTATAAAAGTGTCATTCTTTCAGATAAATGAATACTACTTTGTGAATATTTTGCGACAATAATCCCAGAATATAATTATGTATGTATTGTACATTTTTTGAGTTGTGTCACCCTTGTTGCAAATGAGCGATATGCTATTGTCCACGGTAGTTGGGACACCCCGTATAATGAAATCAATAAGGTAGAGTGGGGGAAGTGCGACCATGTTTTCCAATAGTCAAGTTCAATAAGCTACAAAATGTGTAAATCTTTCGCTTGAGGAAAATATTCTGTTGATCAAATTGATACCTTATGAAGTTCTTTAACCCTTTAAGTCATGATGTACACTGAGGTGTACATATTTTTACATTACAGCTAACTAACTCTTCATCTTTTTAATGGCTTTCGGTAATAGCGTACACTGTAGTGCAATGATGTATATTTAAGCCACTAGATGTAGCGTGAAGTACAAATTAAAAAATTTTAACTTACTATAAACAATATCCGCTCTAAAAGTCACAGTTAAAAAAAATTTTCTTAAGTTTTCATAAATCGTGACTGAAAGGGTTAACTGATTTTAGTAGCATTTCGCTTACAAAATAAATAAACGGATATATACATATTTTCTAATTAAGGTCTGCAGCTGATTGCACTAACCCAGCCAAAAAGGAAAAGTGCAACCAGTGCTTGTTAAACGCATTTGAGAATATGTGTAAACTGAAGGGGCAAGTGGATTAGGTTTGTTAAAATTCAAATTTCTTTGGAATTTTTCACTTGCAAAATAATCGCCATTTTACACTTGATACGGATAAATATACCTATCAGTAGGGAAATTGTAATAACGAAGCATATAAGAAACTCTTTATTAAACTGAAGTTCACGGAAGATACGAAATAACAATCCGTGATTGCACTTTACCCGATTTTGCATTTACCCCACCTTACCATTTTGAAAAATCGAGCAAGAAAATATTTTTTTTTTTAATAATACCTTGTTCGAAAATTTTTCTAAGATATTTTATTGCACGTAAGTAACCAAAAAAACCGTAAATTAAAGCTTTTATTGTATCTCGCTTCCTTTACAAGATAGCTAAAAAAGAATCGAAATTCGGAGGGTCATTTGACCCCTTTAAGCTAAAATTGGGCAGCTAAAAATACACAGAACCATCCCATGCTCACCCTTTCATCGTCCATGTATAAATAACATTTTCGTTTATACATGAATGGTGATACAATTCTGTGAGTACGAGTAGTCATAAAGATCTACTGTGCTCACTCTTTTCGTACTTATTAGGCAAGCAGATGAGAGATGTATCGTAGCTAGAGTGGGAGTAAGAGGTCTTCTCCTATATAGGAATAGGAATGGTGAGAGGAGGAGAAAAATGTGAAATATGAAGGATACTGAAATGTGAGAGGCTCTATTGTAATAATGTCTTAATATATGCACCCCTTTCGTAAAATCGAGTCGGACTAAATATCTCGAGCACTGACCGAATACCACTGAAGTCGAGTTGAAAAAAACTAGCCTAGTGTACCCTCCTGCTCGAATTTCTCTATCAGACATCCAGAGTGATGTATTCAGCACCGTAATACTGGACGTAATATCACTAGCCTTTTGCGAATCGCTGTGGTGGGTTGAGTGAAGTTCTCTTTCTTTCTTTCATATTGAACCTCCAACCATTATGGCTGGAGTGGTATAAGCGCATTCCTTATTACAATCCAGTCAAATACTCCGAGACTGAACATTGTCAGCCACAAATTGCATTTTTTAAGTAAGCTACTTTAAACCATACATAAACATACTTCGATAATAATTTGGTTCCCAACCTCAGAGAACATTAAAAAAAATCTTTTTCAAATTTTGAAATCGATATAATTCGGAACTAGATGATAATACCGAGAAATGCTTCAAATACAAATTACCGAGGAAAAAATAACACACAAAGAGTTATACCATCTTCATCTTCATATTTTCCAAAATTAAGCCGAAAAAGTCATCTGAAGTTCAGAAATTGATAGAGAAGACCATTTTCAGTAAAACACCACTGGTATACAGAGGGTTTGTCATTGAATCTATAACATAGCAAATATAACAATACGATTACGATACGTATACGATTTTGCAGAATTATAGATGAGGAGGTGTCATCGTTGATTGTCGTAGTGGGTTGAAGAGATTAAGCAGGATCGGCAACTGTCCATGCTGAAATTCTTAAGGGGTTACACCACTTTCAAATTTTCAAGAAATCAAAAAAATTTGTTTAGGCTTAAAATACTCTCTATGGTATACAAAATGATATGCCGTTAGTTACAAATCAATATCTAAAGTGAAAGAGCAATTTTTGAAGTGTAGAAACAGAGACGTGCACAAGCGCGCTTATGTTCTCGCGAAACTTTAAACGCGTTTTCCTCAAAACTATATTTTAAAAATCGGTGGGCACTCTAGCTCCGCCAATTTTCAATCAATCGTCTTGATTCTTTTTTTATTTTATTCGTGATATGTTTACCTAGCGAAATACGTACGGTTTTTTCAAAGTATTAATATTTCCGTTTTTTATGCCACATTAATTAACGAAATTTAGGGCAAAATATGTATCTTTCCTTTCAAATCGATGCCATTTTTTGAAAAATGCATATTTTTGAAAACGGCTACGTATTTCCCTAGCTTTTGAGCTAAAGAGACTAATTCTTTTTCGTTCATTATTCTAGTTTAAACCTGGACTGAGTTATCGCGCCCACTGCACAATCATCGATTTTCGAAGCGCTCCAGTAGATCGCCTTTAAAGTCGCCATTTTTATAAATACAAGAAATACAAACACATTTTTTGTATAATAGTTTAATAGTAGGGTCATTCTCATGAAAAGCAGACTATTTCAGTTCTAATTAAAAAAAAAATTTCATGGAAAAATTCTAGATTTTCCTTTTTCAAATCCATATAATTAATCTTTCATCATACAACTACATTTCCGAGATGGTAGATAATATTTAAGCACAAATTAACAAAAACATTAAAATTGGATTTCACGGAGGTGAGACACTGACCAAATTATTCACTTTTGTTCGTGGAATTATCTTTTTATTTGCTTCTTTTAGTCGTTGAGCTCGTACTTTAGATTTTCTTGCTCGTCTTTCTGCCTTACGTAATTTATTTTCAAGATTACTTAATTTGTAAATTTAGTTTGGCTCTATTCTTTCTTCTAATTTTTTTGCCGCATGCTACTCTACTTCTAGAGCTCGAGGAGGATCCCGCACTATTAGGAGTATCATTAAGATTAAGTGCTTCGATCTGCACTGGAGAGAGTTTGGTCAGTTAAACATTTTTGAACAGAAGTATTCACAGAGGTGAGAAATTTTGATGATTTCCGTTACACAGTAAAGCATTTTGAGGTTATCAAAAGTACGCGTGGTGTTAAAGAAACTTGTAGATGTGTTCTACTTATCTCCAGGTCAACAAGCAAGTTAAATAAATAATATCTTCTTATAATGTACTAATGGAGGTGAGAAATGATCTTGAACAAATATCTTTTCTTACCTGTTTTATGAAATTATTACAAACCACTTCAAGATTTACCAATGATTTTAACATTACTGAATCGTCAATACATATAAATTGATACCTTCGGACATCTTGAATAGATGGAGCAGTATTTACGAGATTTATAGTATTTTAACAAGAAAGTAAGGCCAAGCGAACGTTGAGACGCAGTTCAGTGAGGGGACGCAGGGTGACCGTTGCCTCTATACCTATATCTATTCTATATATAGGTATAGAGGCAACGGTCACCCTGCGTCCCCTCACTGAACTGCGTCTCAACGTTCGCTTGGTCTAACGGAGGTGTGATTGTTTCAGCGGATAAGACGAGTTAGTAAAATTCTTTAATTTTCATGAAGATTGAAGAACAAATTTTTGAGTGATTGCAATTAAACATTATTCTACTTACTTTATAAATATCCTAAAATAGATAATTGGTTTTTAGTTTTCTATAATACGTGTAACAGTGTTGACTTCTGTATGGGCGGACGGTTCACGGAGGTGAGATTTCACCCTCCATTGGTAGGTTAAAACATGAAAAAAAAAGGATTAAAAAATTTCAAAGTATATAATGGCTTAATACAGCAATATATATATATATGTAGCTTTGCTATTTACTCTAAGCCGAACGATGATTCCGTAATTCGTAACGGACAAGGAAGGTCTGCTTTTCGTGAGAATGACCCAGTAGTATAATACCTTACTGTACTTTAATTTGGATAAAAACGTTTCAATTCTTCAGAAAAAATTCTTGAAACCCCGTAATTTTTGGGTGGGTCAAGGTGGTGTAACCTCTTAAACTGAGGTACGTACTTTAGATTCGAACTAAAATTAGAGTAAAATCTAGTAAGATTCAAGTATACCTATTTGATTGAAGCGTTTCAAATACGCTATACGTCATATACGTTATATTTACTATAACGCTATATACGTAACGCTATATACGCTATACGCGCTGTATAAATCATATACGTTATATTTACTATATTGTAGGTCTGCCGTATGTATCATCCCAAATTAAACAAGCAGATATACCGACATTGCCGAAACTTTACCGACGGTCAAGAATTTTATAGTCAGAGTTGGCTTGAGAAGAGTGCGCTGTGTGTGCTGCGTGAGAGCGAAAAGTGTCAAACGTCTGATTTCCCGATAGCTGTCAATTCGGAAAATCGAAGTATTGAATAATAGACGAAACACTTCGATCTCTTGAATTAACAGCTATCGGGAAATCAGACGTTTGACACTTTTCGCTCTCACGCAGCACACACAGCGCACTCTTCTCAAGCCAACTCTAACTATAAAATTCTTGACCGTCGGTAAAGTTTCGGCAATGTCGGTATATTTGCTTGTTTAATTTGGGATGATACATACCGTATGTCCCACTCTGTACGGGACAGTTTGAAGTTACCTTCGGGGAGGTTTGGTCGGTACTTGAGTGATTTAATACCGGTAGAAGTCGAGTCGGTAGTTAGAGTTGGTGTCAATTCGGGAGATCGAAGCGTCTAACCACGAAATTATGAATTTGTGAATAATGGTGAGTAATTTCCATTCCATTTAACTCCATAATTTCGAGGTTAGACGCTTCGATCTCCCGAATTTACACCAACTCTAACTACCGACTCGACTTCTACCGGTATTAAATCTCTCAAGTACCGACCAAGCTTCCCCGAAGGTAAATTCAAACTGGCCCGTACAGAGTGGGACATACGGTACGGTAGTGATGTACTCTATATACCAGTGGCGCTCTACTGAAAATGGCCTCCATCAATTTCTGAACTTCGAATGACTTTCGCAGCTTAATTTTAGAAGATGTGGAGATGGAGGTGGTATAACACTTTATGTATTATTTTCTTCTCAATAGTTTGTATTTCAACCATGTCTCGATAATACCATTCGGCTTCGAGTTATGTCGATTTCAAATTTTCAAAACAATTTTTTTTAATTATTCCCCGAGGTTTTGGATGTAATTATTAACGGGGTATTTTTATGAACATATGTATATATGTGTGGTCCAAAGTAGCTTATTTAAAAAACGCAGCTTTATGGCTGAAAATGATTTGGCGTATTATGACTGGACCATTAATGATAATGGAACGATTTGGTCGGCCAAGAAACTCTGCTGCTGGCCTCTTTACTGTAGTTATGCAAGCTGAAGGACCGTGGTGGAAAGAGAAAAAAGGAGGCTCATGCAGCCAGCCCCGGCAATTCACTAGTAACTGGCACTGAGTCACACCCTACACTAATATAGTAACGGTTTACTAGTCTGTACAGTAAGCTGTAATGAGAAAGGAAATGTAAGAATATGTGTGTAATTTAGGTACGTGATTTGATGAATTGGGCTGCTGGTCTTCGAGCAACTATGTCTACAGAAGATAAAGTTCGTGACGCTGCAAGTGCGCAGACATTGAAAGCAGAACACGAAGCTCTTAAGGGAGAGATCGAGGCACGAGAGGATAGTTTTAGCTCTGTTCTTGATCTTGGCGAAGCTATGGTACAAACTGGCCATTATGCTGCATTCGTGAGTTAAAACAAGATTATAATTTTCTAAGGAAATACCTTGGTGAATCACCACCACCATTCACCATTCTAATTTATACTGTTATGCGTAGATCATTTCCACAAATTAAGTACGTGTTAATGATGGTATCTTGTAATCCTTGGAAACAGAGTAATAAATGGTGATAAGGTGATTTCTTTCTTCTTTGGCTAAGAAAAAGTTTCATTGTTAAAGAGATAGCTCCTAGTTGACATAATTACATGTTAACTATATGACGTCCATATAATGGAATATCACAAGTTATGTAACGTGGTAGTTGACGTTATACCATAGTAATATTATTATTTCGCCCTTTCGATTATTCAGATTATGTCGTAAAAATATAAATATGATATATATATATATATATATATATATATATATATATATATATATATATATCATCATCATAAAGTTATCAGTCCTAAGACTGGTTTGATACCATTCTCCATCTTTTCCTGTCCTCCGCTAGTCTTTTCATTTCCCTGTATTTCGAACAACCTACGTCCTTAATGATTTGCGAAATGTAGTCTAACCGCGGCCTACCTACCTCTCTCTTTTTTCCCGTTTCTGCTTCTAAGATGTCTCTTAGCAGTCCCTCATGTCTCACTATATGGCCTATCAGCTGATCCCTTCTTTTCTTTATATTTTTCCAGAGCCGCCGGTTTTCCTCTATTTTCCTCAAGACTTCTTCATTTGTGATTTTCTCGGTCCATTTTACTTTTAGCATTCTTCTATAGCACCACATTTCGAAGCTGTCTAATTTTTTCCTTTCTACCATTCCTATCGTCCAAGATTCGCACCCATACAAAGCTGTACTCCACACGTATGTTTTGAGAAATTTTTTCCTACTCTCTAGGCTGACGTTTTTTGAGCATAGTAGCTTCTTTTTCAGATTAAAAGCCTGTTTTCCCTGCGCTATTCTTTGTTTGACGTCTTTTAGGCTCTTTCCATCTGTCGTTATTTGGCTACCTAGATAGCAAAACTGCTGTACTTCTTCTACACTTTCGTCGCCTATATTTATTCTAGTTTTACTCTTACGTTTTTTCTTACTACATACCAGAATTTTTGTCTTTTTCTTATTAATTTTCATATTGTAGTTCTCTATTAGGATGTTTTCCATTTCGTTAAGCGCCTTTTCTAGTTCTTCTTTGTTCGATGCTAGTAGCGCTATATCGTCGGCGAACCGAAGCATGCTCACTGTTTGCCCTTGTATTTTAATGCCTGAAGTTGAGTTTTCTTTTAATTCGTTCATCGCTTCCTCTATGTATAAGTTAAAGATTAGAGGCGACAGTGTGCATCCTTGTCGTACTCCTTTTCTAATTTTCGCTTCTCTCACTTCTTCTTCTACTCCTATCATTGCTACTTGGTTTTCATATAAATTATGTATGATTCTTCTTTCTCTGTACTTTATTCCTACTCTTTTCAGTATTTCGAACATTTTTTGCCACTGAACATTGTCGAATGCTTTCTCTAGGTCTATGAATCCTATATATAGTGTTTCGTCTTTTTCTAATGTTTTCTCTGCAATTAGTCTTAGCGCTATTATCGCTTCCTTCGTTCCTCTGTTCCTTCTAAATCCGAACTGGTCTTCTGCTAATGCTTCCTCGGCTCTCCGTTCCATTCTCCTTTGTATAATTTTTGTTAAGAGTTTTGATGCGTGCGGTATCAAGCTGATTGTACGAAAATTTTCGCATCTATCCGCGCCTACTTTTTTTGGAAGGGTAACTATTATACTTTTCTTGAAATCTTTTGGCATTTTTTTTATATATCAGTTATATATATTAGCTTTATATTGCAGTTATAGCTATTTGCTATTGCTTGTTATATTGTACAATCATTATACAGAGAGAATCCGGACTTAGATCTGCAAAATATAAATCGTACGAATCTGAGAGAGAACACGTGATGAGTGTAAGTCACTCTCTGTCACACATTTCTCTAGACCAGTCCAGTTGGAGTTTGTACAACAGAGAGGTTCTTCTCATGCATTCGCCACATGTTCCCTCTTGTTCTCGCACGATTGTTATTTTGCAGATCCTAGTCCGGACCCCGTGTGCGATATATTGACTGGTTTTCAGGATGCGTGACTGAAAGCCAGTTGTTCCAACTTTTAGGTAAAATTTATCCTCCCGGTAAAACGCTTACCCACTAATCTAATTGGTGGATAAGCAGTTTATCCCGAGGGTAAATCTTACTTGGAAGGTGGAACAACCAGTTCTTAGAGGACGGTATGAATGGGAGTAAAAACACCTTGGTGATTGTATAAGAACCTCTTTCTATATTGTTCACATTTTCTGTCCTTTTCGACCTTATTCAGTTGAAGTGTATAACGGAGAAGCTTTTATGAATTCATCAGGATCAAGGTAGTACTATCACGGTATCGATTCATCTACGGAAATTCTGAAATTTTTTTTAGACGTAGATCTCGACAAAATAAAATATTTTTGTTAGTGAAAAAAAACGATCTGCCGTCGGAAAATAAAGATATTAAATTTTAAAGATGTGCATTTTTCTCCCATCTAACCTCACGTGAATGGGCATGCTTTGAAGTATTTTTCACATTTTGAAGCTAAAACATCCACCGATTTATTTTAAAAATTCAGACACATAGTTCTATATTCATACAAAAATATATTTTAAAAAATAGGCAAGATCAACCGTTTAGTGTTATTCAGTAAAAAAATGAAATATAATGACACTATCAATCACGTAGGAGGGGGAAAACTGAGCGGAGAGAATGTGGCAACAGCGCGTGACGTATTCAGTAGCAACACATAACCAAACACAACAACCTTATCAGTATACAGTTGAAGCGGTGTTGCCACGTTTTCGATGCGGACCTTACGATACTAGTGTGCGTGTATCCGTATATACGAAACGGGAATGTATTGAGACAGGGCTCTACGAATCTGTACGGTTGTGGTGCATGAAGAAAATATGAAATATTTTTTGCTACAAAATTTATTTCTGTTTTTGTCCCGCAAAGGGTTACGAAAAACATTCGAAGTTTCAATGAGCAAATTTTAGAAACTTTTTCCTGCCGAAATGAACATTTTCTTATACCCCCCCGGTGCCCCTATTAGGTGGTGAGTCGGGCGATAGTACTACCTTAATCGGAGGTTTCGATTAGAAATTTATATCAGTGCGAGAAAAGGAATAAATATTGCGTGGATTTATTGGTTAAGTCTACAAAAAGCCTTTACTTCCATGGAGCGAATTTATATACCATGTTTTTTTCGAGGATGGTGATCATAGGCAATATGCGAGTGATAGTCAGAACTCTCGAGTGAACGCATAAAAGTTTCTCTGTTGCACATTCGAATTGGACAACTCTAGGAAAATGTGCAACAGAGAGATTCTTATGCACCCACTACATGTTCTTATTCGCACTCGTATATGCCTACGATCACCATCCTCGAAATCATACGGTAGAAAAACAATACCCTGCATGAAATTTTACTGAAAAATGTAGTATCTTAGGCAAAAATAATACTTATCCTAACGAAAATAAAGCATGCACTGAGTATACTGGAAGATAGCAAATCAAAACGTTTTCGGGAAGTGTTCGTCGAGCGTTAACTGAATGTGAATTTTTCACTCAGAAAGCATATTTTGGAACATGAGGCGTAAAGTGTAAGGTGTAAACCTAATGTTCGCATAGCGTTCATGAAGTGTAAGCCTTCTTATTATGAGAGTGTAAGCGTAATGTACCTGCAAGCGTGCATATGTACATACAGCAAACCGGATTCTCATAGTATTCTCCGAGGGTGTTTCAAGTGATTAAAAGAATGTTTTAGGGCAACAAATATCATTTGCTAATGATATATTACTGGAATATTTAAAAAAAAGAAGAATCAGACGGATACATGATTTTTTATATCATAGTAGGTTCTTAGGGATTTGATCCCGGGCTCTACGTAGGAGACCGACGCCTCGACCACGTCGCTACTCAGTAATGTGTTGCTAGTGATTTTATTCCATATTCACACACAGGGGTTACATCTAGTCAGAATTATCGAAAAAATCGATTTTTCGTTTTCGACGGATTCTTAAAATATAACGTTTCAAAAATATTCTCTGAAATTTTCAAGTCGATCCGTTCAAAATTGAGCGAGTTACGGCCGTTTTTACAGTTACGTTCTGCGAGCCGCGCGACGCAAGTATAACCGAGTTAAACGCGTTTTTCTCGAAACGGCTTCTTCAAAATCGTTGACCACGATATCTCAAAAACGAGTGGACCTATTTACTTGAAATTTTGCATACTTTTTTTTTTGTATCAAAAGGCAGTCCTTAATCTAAGGATTTTTTTTCGCTGCATACTTTTTTTTATATCAAGGAAAATTAAGTGATTTTTCACCGAAATTTAGACTTTCACTTTCGGTCGCCGACCATTTTTTCAAAAATTAATATTTTATCAAATCTTTCGATTAAGGACTAGATAATACAATACAAAAACGTAATTTATTTGGTTTTTTGATATCAGATGATTGGTGTGGAAGTTACAGTGGTCACCGCGGAAAGCCTTATTGAACAGCGGTGCGGGAAATACATTATATCTGCTACATCTGTGAATTTTTTCCAATAAAAAAATTATGAAACAGAGTTAAAGATATACCCTTTACTATGAAAAAAAACAGTTCGAAACCTGCAATCATTTTCCCAAAAAAAATTCACAAAAACGCCTTTTTTTCGGCCGCCAACTAGATGTAACCCCTTAAGTAACCTGTAGTGTAAATAAAAATTTGTCAGTTTATTAATTCGCTTGTTCTTAGTATTTTGTTATATCATTTTAGAGTTATTTAGAGTTATCAGATACCATAGTAGACTAATATATTGGAAATTAAGTAAAGAGGTGGCGGGAAAAACGATTTAAGTCACATTTTGCTCATTTTGAGATATAGCGATATGAAAGTATGAAGACTTGGGAAGAATATGTTTTTTGCATAACTTATAATAACTGTACTTTTTTTTATTAACGCACATGTATTAATTACTGACACAATATTATCACAACACAAAAAAGTAAGTACTATCTTTTTTTTGACAAATTTTGGCAGTCACGTCAATTCAGAAACAGGAAAAACGATCCAAGTCCATTCTCATACCTACAATCATATATTAATTTTCTTAAAGTTAATTTGCATTACAATATTAAAAATTAACTATCCTACCTTAGGTGTCTTCTTCATGACTTGCTATATTTACATGACAAAGAGGCAGGTGATTATAATACTCTTGATGTTCTTCAGAGCCGAATTCCTTTAAATTTTGTAGTTGGCCAAATTTTTTCTTCGGCATCCCTAGAAGTTCTTTGTATAATAATTGCGGCATATTCTGGTTACAAAGTGAAGGCTTCTTTGGTACTACTACATAGCTGGTTTTTAAAGCATTGTAGCTATCACGAGCTAAAATTGTTTGAGGATTATCTGAATCGATGAAAACTTCTTTTATCGGCTTAGTAGCGACTGGTGACTGTTTTCTGTATCACTTATTCTACCAAACTTCTTCCTTTTCTTGGATTGTCTCAAAATAACTTCAGATAACGGCTCATTTTCACTGTCACTACTTCTAATTCCACTCATTTTTAATGTTATTATTCTTACTCAACTTTACTAACAATCTTCAACACAACTCACAACTTTATATTTTTATAAGAAATAGAATAATCATCTTCTGCATTTGACACAAACAGACACAGCTGACTGCTGATGCACGTGCGAAAAGCTTAATAACCTAAAATGGCTGGAATGGACTACCATACTAATGGATTTAGATCGGTGTTCCGTCTAACCGATTGGACTTACATCGCTTTTCCAAAGTACATCAAATGTTTCACCGTACTACTGGACAACTTAGATTGCTATTCCGGCAATAATTTTTGGTAGGGATATTAGTATCATTGTTGTTCACAAGATGCCACTATTATCAAAAATTCTAAAAATTTGGACTTATAGATCGTTTTTCCCGCCACCTCTTCAAATATAAATCGCCCAAAGAAATTCGTAATTTGTATTCTAGAATTATCGGTATGTTGCTAGATTTCATCCTTAATTTAATATTAAAGATTTATTTCTCATATGAAAAAAATAATATAGGTATTGTATCGAAATGAAACTATTTATTTATGATATTTCAGATATAACTGACAATCTTGTACAACTCTTTCAATTGCATGAAAACAATAATTACTTTTATTTGTCCCTTATCGACTTTTTTTTAGGAAAAAACATTAATTTTAATTGTGGACAAGAAGACACAGCTGTGTTCGCAAAGCATGCAGAAAGTGTTAACGACCCACACAGCACCGCATATTACAGCAATATTACCACAATATTACAATATTACAATTGCACTTAAAACATTGCAGAAATATTGCGGAAATATTGCAATATTTTATTGCAGATGCAACGTTGCAGAAATATGAAAGCGATATTGTAACGTTTGCATACATATGCAATGGGCTAGGCAGATTGTAGCAATATTGCAATATGTTATTGCAATTATTTTTCGATGCAAATATGTATTCAAGATCCTACCGTTCTTCAGTTAAGAGAACAATTTCTCGACACATGAATTTTTACTTGAACTAAAAATATATATTAACTTTTTGACCTTTGTTGACCTTCAAAGACCTTAATGTTGCATATAATTAGATTCGTCTCAATAGCCGCTATCAGAAAATAAGTACCAAAATATAGCATCCTAAGTAAAAAAAACAAAGTTGATCTTCAAATCTCTGAAGCGACAAAAACCTAGCAACAAAAAACTAACATCATAATAGCCCCCGTTGTCCCATGCAACTTTTGATTCAAAAACTTTTCTACTACTATTATACTTTCGGAGTTATTCTAGGTGGCAATAACTAGTGACTCACCCTGTATATTCACGAAGTATATTTGGTGTAAAAGAGCCGTGCATTGAATGTTGTGCTAGTGTAATGATACCCAAGCGTTCACGAAATATACATGGATGCTAGCTGGGGTTAAACAAAACATCTTCTGCCCTCTTTGTTCATGCTTAATGTCAATATCCGGTGTATCTGATATGATCGCGATAGGCAAAAATGCAATAATGTTATTGTGTTATAAATATATAATCGTGTTAGGTGTACAACTTTACTTCCGCCATTTTTTTCCCGAAATTCGAGGCTTTATTGTAAAAAACTGGTTATACTGATTGAAATTGCTTGTTGAGTCACTCCCAATGATCGTGCCAATTCTCTTTGACTTTGACACGAGTCTTCATCAAGTAATGCCTCCAATTCTGCATCTTCGAAAACCTTCTCTCTTCCACCGCTATGCCGGACTTCGACGTGAAAATCACCGTTCTTGTGAAGCGTTGAAACTACTCACGACACATTCTTTCACTAATAGCAGCCTCACCATAAGTATTTGAGAGTATTCGATGAGCCTCAGACGCAGATTTCTTCATTATTGAAGCAGAAAATTAAAACTTCCCGCAAATGACGAGAATTTGGCTTGTAAGCTGACATTTTCAATCAAGAATAACTTTATGATGCAGACATAAATAGACTAATGTTTCTATGGGGTTATGTTAACAGATACCCAAGTTTATTGCATAATGTCTATGATCTATTTATTTTGACCATTACTTGCCGCTAAAGCCATCTATAGGAAAACGGCGGAAGCAAAGTTGTACACCTAATACATTGGTTCATGGTTATAACATTACCACAGAACCTTCACATTATAGGTACTACGTGTACACTTCCGTGATATTACAGTGTTCACTTTAGTATTGAAGTTCATCTTCGTTATAAAAATATTTTATATACGCTATATTTTGACACGTTATACTCGTATAAAAATAGATACTTACTGAGATGATGGCGTAATAATAAAGCTGTCATATCTTTCTTGTTATATAAATCATGATTTCTATGGTACATAGCAGGTAAAAAATGTGTCGACTGGGGTTGATCCAAAGGACCACGCAGAGTAAATGAAAATCGGCAATCGGTCAAATTGTCTGAAAATGAAATATGTTCATGGTGTGCTGAATAAAAGTTCTCATGGGTCCAAGACCCAATAATGGCCAGTTTCGGCACTAAACGGAACTGAATGTCAGCGAATTTGATAGCGTACACATGCAGCGGCCACAGCCTCTAAGCGTAATTATTTGAAGCCGTTATCATTTGAAGTCCTTGAAAATCAATAAAAATACAAGATAAGGCGATATTGCATCAATTATGTAATAAAAAACTATATTTTATGATTTTCGAGGGACCTCGTATAATGTGCTTCGCCACGTGGTCGGATACGGCTTAGATTATTTTCGCACATCTTCCCGAATTCGCGACCGATTTATGATATGCGACATAGAAACCTCTTATCTTGTATTTTTATTGATTTTCAAAGACTTCAAATGATAACGGCTTAAAATAATTACGCTCAGAGGCTGTAGCCGCTGCGTGTGTACGCTATCAAATTCGCTGACATTCAGTGCCGTTTAATGCCGAAACTGGCCATTATTGGGTCTTGGACCTATGAGAACTTTTATTCAGCACACCATAAACTATAACATATTTCATTTTCAGACAATTTTACCGATTGCCGATTTCCATTTACTCTGTGCGTGGTCCTTTTGAGTCTTGACTTTCTCAATTCTTATTTACTATGCAGCCACCCCTATAGATATTACTCTGTATTGATTTGATAAACCAAGCGTCTATATCTTTAGTCCTATCTACGTATCTGCACCGTTCATAATTTTGTGTTTTCTTGTTAAAATGTATCTTTGTAAAAATGTTTATGTTAAATTTAATATAAGTACTTTTATATGTTATTTTAACACAATCCACATGCATTGATTCATCTTAGCATATTTTGCATGTAATTTATGTGTACAATGCAAAAAACTACAAGATCATGTGTTGTTTTTGACATTGTACTATCCGAATCTTAATTTGATTAAAGAAATATGTTATTCTTAAAAGCTCCATTCATCATTTCTGTCGAAAAGATGAGAAGATTCAGTTAAAAATCAACGGATGCTGTATGTCACACAAAAAAAACAGTTATATTAACTGATGTTATATTCATATTGAATATTTCTTTACGTAAAAAGATGCAAAGCACTCAGCTAATACAACACAAATCAAATGTTGTTTTAAGATAGAAAAACCATTCAATTTATATTAAATATTTGACATAATTCTTGTTACTTTTTAATACAGGAGCTTTTAGTTAAATTAACACAAAGATTTATATGGATCATTTGATACATGTAAAATGTGTAAATTGAACATAAAATTTCCAACTATGTATATTCGTACTTAAAAAATTGCTACATGTACAGAGTGGGATAATAAGTATTGTCACCTAAAATACCTATTTCATTATTAACTATGCAAACAATATTTTCATCAACATATTTAGGGTATCAATAAGTTTTCCACATTCCATGGTTTTTACATGATATTTACACATATATTTGATGTTTATGTAATATATTCCTACACAACGAACTACATGTATCAGACACATATATTTTATACTACCTTTCCCCTCGCGACTTCGTCCACGTGGATCACGAAATAATCTCATTCCCTACTTTACCCCTTTAAGGGAGTAGGTATATAAATAGTAGATATATGAAAATATATGCGCGTATTTGAATGCAACGTTGTGTCAAAATTTCAAAGCAATTGGTGAAGAACTTTCGAAGATTTAAGATTTTGAACAAACGGACATTTACATTTTTATTTATTTACTCCCTTAAGGAGGATCGACTGTTCCTTTGGAGTCAAAAATGTGTTTGAAAAAAATGTTTCACAGCGATCTGAAACTTTATGGAATAATAATTAAAAGAATTATGAACCCATTTTATGCATCGTTCATGCTGAAAATCATTAGTAAATAAAATATTGAACAATTTATGGCGGACTATTAGAGCGTCAATGACTCCGGAATCATTGTCAGAGGCTTCTTGTCCAACATTTTAAAGAAAAATAAAAAATTACAAATAGGGTAAAGTCGGGAGAGATGGCGCACCTTTTTTTAAAGTGGTACAAAAACTATATTTGTAGGATAAGCAATACTTAATTAATAATGTGGATAGAGCGAACAATAAAATATAAGAATTTGTAAAGGAACGACCAAAAGTGTTATCGCGAGTTGTGTAAAAAAGTTGTCAAAAGAAAATATACCAAAAACCAACTCAACCGCCCTAGTATGGGTGAGATGGCGCATGAGAAAAAATTGGTGGTGAGTGGTTCTCCAAGAATAGGCTCCAAAATTAAAAGTGCAACTACTTTTAATGCCAAATAACGAAAACAAAAATATAAAAAATCATCTTAAATAATCAAATTTAAAGAAAAATACCAAAGTACTGATTATTCCAACCACATAAACTTAAAATATCTTTAAAATATAATAAATCTTAATAATAACATGTAAAAGTTATTTCGCTTTTCTGCCACATCGCAAAACATATTTGGATAGTTGGTGCATCCCGAACAGTCAGATTAGACGGCTTGCGCCAACTCACCCGACTTCGTTGGGTTAGATGTTGCAGTCATTGTCTTTCTTGTACATGAAGCACGGAACGAAATTTGAGGTTAGGAACAATATTTAGAAGTTTATGAAGTGAAATGACCAAACCAAATACATTCAAATCGGAATAATAACTTACTGGATGCCTAATTATTATTACACAAGAAAATAATCAGGGCCAATACAATATACAGTTATATTTATTTTATCTTCTGATGAGAAAAACAGCCGTTCAGTAACACACACTTACTGCACATGCTCATCAATCATCTGTGTCGCCAACTGAGTCAGTATTGCTACACAGACAAAGAAATTATTTGACTGATTGTGAGCCGTCTTACCCGCTACGCCATCTCTACCGACTTTACCCTAATCTATAAAAACCTATAAAAACAACTTATAGGGAATGCTGAAGACATAAAACAGTTATTCGATTGATAATTCAGTATCATGGATATATGATTATAGTTTGAACATTTCTTATTGTGCGTTGCAATTTTCATTGTATTCTTGGCAACGTTGTACTCCGCGATATTTTATATTGGCTGCAGCGACGCGTGAACTACAGTGGCCAGCTATGGCGGATGACGCGAGCATGCAGCAAAGCCGGTATAAAGGGAAATTTTGTCAAAAAAGAAAGAGTTGTATAAGTAAAGGCATGATTTCGTTTCAACAATCATTCAACTTGGATAAAGATTTTAAGGACAATATTTTTTTAATCGTTCCGAATCTTTTAAATTTCGCGCTCAGTTTGAATGGACACCAGGTAAGGTTCGGTCTTTGAGCTTTACAACTGTTTCGCTGCCGTGTTGCCAAGTCTCTCACCGTTAATATAGCGTGCTAATAGTTTGCGAAGTAAGAACGAATTTCATGATAATATTACGTTGCAACCATACGGTAAAACCTAATTTACTTATTTTTTTACATAATCCTTAATATTACATCTGTCAAATTACTAGTCTTTCAAAGTCTAAAGTTGGCAGAATGTGTGTTAAAGTCAGTGATAATCTACTTCAGTACAATCGTCTCCCATAAGGCGATATGTTAAAAGTGGTCAACTTTAGAATAAAATAACGAAGAAACTAGACGGTCTATATTGCTCAAATTTTCGTATTAGTTGTGTAAAGTATTCGTGTATATCATATAAAAAAATTAGGGCTCTCTAAGTTGGATTTCGTCTGATAGTCGAACCTCCTTAAGGGAATAGGTGCACGTATTCGAATGCAACGTTGTGTCAGAATTTCAAAGCAATCGGTGAAGAACTTTCGGAGATTTAAGATTTTGAACAAATGAATATTTACATTTTTATTTATATTAATATAAAAATATAAAATATATGTCTGATACATGTAGTACCTATGGCGTCAGAAATAGTGAAGGTAGTACGAACGGTGCAGTTCCAACTACCTTCACTATTTCTGACGCCAGCAAATAGTAGGTAGTTCCAAATATGGCATGACGCGACGGGCTTCGGTCGAATAGCGACTACATGTTGGTTTGCTTCGGACGGTGTAGGCCACACACCCAGACTCCCTAGCTAAAATGACACTCTGTATAAGGACGAGCCCAGGATTACGGTCCCTTAACTACACGGTTGCCTCACTTCGGCCAGGTCGCAGGAGAGGGGATGGCTGTGACGTAGCTCAAAATGTATGTCCACTATGTACTATGCCTGTGACGTAGCTCAGAATGTACGTGCACGCACCGAACATAGACTAGACAAGAAGGGTCACTCTAAGCCACGCCCCCAGTGTTGCTTGTCTCGCTTACTCTCTGTCGCCACTCTTTTTTGGGAGATTTTGGGGTATTTTCAGCGCGCGCGGTGGCGGAAGTCTTATACGGGGTGTCGTACATATCGCGCGGGGGCATTGACGATCGGATTATACCGGTGTGTTTAACCGGTTAATTTAACAATTATTTTGTAAAACGTCCATATTTTTCCAATTTTTTTAATTGCTAAATTTCAAACTTTATTATGAATATAGATTATTGCAAACAATAATGTCACTAATTAATTAATGCAAGGGGTAATTAAATAATATTCAAGGAAGGTTATATTAAAATCCCGAGTATACTCGTATTCAGGGAAAAATTATAAACAGGATATTTTCATGATACACCAGTATTTTCGGGCTTTTAAGTTTATGCAAGAATTAAAAGCCCGAGTTATCTCGGGCTTTTAAGTTAAGCGGTTAATAATGAAACACAATTATTATGGTTGATTGGTGACGTTAATTGCATAGTATTATTCCTGCGGGGTGCTTTAAATATAATAATTTTGGATTTCTGTTAAAATTATTTTCGTTCAAAATTCAACTACCTTTGTATTTTTATGTATATACCTGTTGTATTATATTATATATACGTTATTAAACACTATTACTCTTGAGGTTTTAAATATCTATTGTTTCTATTATATCATTGCTTATATTTAAGGGAACTAATAACATTATATAGTCTTATTTTAACAAAAGTAAAATTCGATTAAACAGTTTAATAAATAATTAAATTCTACCGATACTTCAAAATTCATTTCTACTCGCCACCCGGTGTAGTCGCTCATGAAGTACCGTAAACGTCGACACCGAACATGTGGTGTCCAGCAACGCGGCTCGCCTCTGTAGTCCTAACTTCAAAGTACCGACGCGGAGTGACCCTTCTTGTCTAGTCTATGTTCGGTGGTGCACGTCATAACTTATCCCCTCTCCTGCGAACCTGGCCGGAGTGAGGCAACCATGTAGTTAAGTGACCGTGGCCCAGGATAGGATGCCTCATTATCAGAAGGTCATTCGCCCTGATAAAGTAAACGGCAACGTTTGCGAAATACCGGGAATTAAATAAATTTGGACGCCATTACAG
Organism: Xiphydria camelus; assembly: GCA_963678675.1. NCBI lineage: Eukaryota > Metazoa > Arthropoda > Insecta > Hymenoptera > Xiphydriidae > Xiphydria > Xiphydria camelus. The sequence continues at coordinate 12,527,964 of OY783192.1, read as the reverse complement.
ATACGGTTATATCCGTGTAAACATAGTTATAGTTAATAATCAGATTTGATCGTATGTAAACATATTTAACTATACGTGATCCTATCTTAGAGTGAGACATGATCATGCACGATCATATCTAATTTGGACATGGCTATATCTGCAGCAGATGTGACTAGATATGGATTACATCTGATCATTTTTTCACGAGATACAGAAGTTATTTATTAAAAGTACAGTGCCATGCAAAAGTATTGGCACAATCAACATTTATTGGTAAAACGCCTGGTAAAGATACGAATCATAAAGGTTTTCTATTTAGTTTTTTTATATAATATTCTTTAATTAATGTAGATTTTAAAACACACAATTGAACTTCAATATCATTATATTTGTTGAAATTAAAAATTAGAAAAGCTAGGAAGCATACATTTTCCATGCGCAAAAGTATTGGCACGCCAATTTCTTTGGGCTTTCGTGGGTTAGGGAAGCTTCGAGACTATGGTTATTGTTATACAGGGTCTCCACGTATGTTGTTGACATAGGACGATATGGCACGTAGCATTTTGTAGACTGTAGGCTATACACTATTGGTCGGAGATGTAAGGACGACGAACGATTGGCTCTGTTTATCTCCGGCAGACGTCAATAGTCACGAGAGAAGTTCCCTAGGGTGTAAAAACCTAGCAGACGAGAAAGTATGGCGGGTAACGGGTACGCGTAAAGACGCGTTATCACCCTTCCTTCATTACTTCGATTTAACTGAACTTTTACTTTTTATTAACACGCGCGTCCGAGGATCGAAATAAACGCGAGGGAATCGTTTCGCGAATGGAAATATTTTATTAACTTTGAAAACCACGTTTTATTTCCAACAAATACAATTACTCCGACAAATTCCACTTTGTAAAGACGCGTACCCGTCACCCGCCATACTTTCTCGTCTGCTAGGTTTTTATGCTCTAGGGAACTTCTCTCGCGACGATTGACGTCTGCCGGCGATAGATAGAGCCAATTGTTCGTCGTCCTTGCGTCTCCGACCAATAGCGTACAGCCTACAGTCTACAAAACGCTACGTGCCATATCGTCCTATGTCAACAACATACGTGCAGACCCTGTATAAGGCAGTGCAGCGGGCAGCACTGTAGTTATTTATGTTGATTTGAGTTCAGTTTCAACTTAAAAATCACGTGATATTATCAACACGGGCCGAAAACAAAAAGAGACGAGTGAAAGTGAACGAAAAATTATTTTAGATTTACATGAACAGCAAAAATCGTATGAAGATATTGGAAAGATTGTTGGACGAAGTCGTTACACAGTTCAAAGTGTAATAAAGCGTTATAAAAATAAGGACAATCTGGGGAATCGCTATCGATCAGGTTGCCCGCGAAAACTGACCGAACGAGATGAACGCAAAATTAATAAAGAGAGAATAAAATAGAGAATCGTTAAGAAAAATCCAAAAATATCATCATCACAGTTAGGAGGGGAAGTCTTAGAAACCCTCGGGAAAGATGTAGATCCGTCAACAATTCATAGAATGCTTCAGCGTGCTAGGTACAGAGCTAGAGGATCTCGAAAAAAACCTTTTATTAATGATGGCAATGGTAATAAAGAAAAAGAAAAGATTTTGCAATTGAATACCTAACGAAAGATAATGACTTTTGGAATCATGTATTATGGCCAGACGAGAGTAAGTTTAATATTTTTCAGTGCAATGGTCGAATTTTGATTTGGCGAAAACAGAACACAGAATTCAAACCTGAGAACTTACAGTTTACTATGAAGCATGGGGGTGATGGCGTACTTGTTTGGGGTTGCATGGTTGCTTCTGGGGTAGGAGAGTTAGTTTTCATTGAAAATACTATGGATAAAATGATTTATTTAAATATCTTAAAAAATAACGTAAAAAAGTGCCGAGAAACTGAAACTTGGGTCGAACTTTTATTTTCAACATGACAATAATCCAAAACATACAGCCAATTCGTCGCCAATGGGTTGCATTTAATATCCTGCATGTTCTACCAACTCCCTCAAAATCCCCCGATTTAAATCCAAATGAAAACCTTTGGGAGGAACTCGGCAGTTACGTAAGGAAATACAATACTAGTAATAAAATTGAATTAAACGAGACACTGTTAAATGAATGGAATAAAATTGAGTCGAAGATTACGTAAAATTTAGTTCATTCAATGGCGAACAGGTTAAGGGAGGTATTGAAAAAAAGGGAATGCGACAAGATATTAATAAAAAAAACAAAGAAATTTATGCCAATATTTTTGCGCGTGAAAAATGTCTGCTGTTACGTTCATAATTTTTTTTTTCAATAAGTGTAGGTAATAATATTAAAATGTTATTACGTGTATAAAATCTACAATAATAAATATATATTACAGTGAAATATATTAACTAAAATGTCTTATTTAATAATTCCTATAAGACTTTTTAAACAAAATCCTTATCTGTGCTAATACTTTTGCATGCCACTGTATATGGGTCATTCTCACGAAGAGCAGACTATTTCAGTTCTAATAAAAAAAAATTTCCTACAAAAATTTTAGATTTTCCTTTTTCAAATCCATAAAATTAATCTTTCATCATACAACTACATTTCCGAGATGGTAGATAATATTTAAGCACAAATTAACAAAAACATTAAAATTCGATTTCACGGAGGTGAGACACTGACCAAATTATTCACTTTTGTTCGTGGAATTATCTTTTTATTTGCTTCTTTTAGTCGTTGAGCTCGTACTTTAGATTTTCTTGCTCGTCTTTCTGCTTTACGTAATTTATTTTTAAGATACTTAATTTTAAAATTTAGTTTGGCTCTATTCTTTCTTCTAATCTTTTTGCCACACGCTACTCTACTTCTGTAGCTCGAGGAGGATCCAGCACTATTAGGATATCATTAAGATTAAGTGCTTCGATCTGCACTGGAGAGAGTTTGGTCAGTTAAACATTTTTGAACAGAAGTATTCACGGAGGTGAGGTTCACGGAGGTGAGAAATTTTGATAATTTCCATTACACAGTAAAGCATTTTAAGATCATCAAAAGTACGCGTGGTATTAAAGAAACTTGTAGATGTGTTCTACTTATCTCCAGGTCAACAAGCAAATTAAATAAATAATGTCTTCTTATAATGTACTAACGGAGGTGAGAAATGATCCTGTAACAAATATCTTTTCTTCCCTGTTTTATGAAATTACTAGCATATGTGGCCCTCGCTCCGCTCGGAAAAGCTAGTGAGTTTCCATAAAATGTAAATTAAAGGGATAAACTGTCAACTCCAAAAATCATAAAGCTGAACTAACAATGTCATCATATTCTCAATACAACAGCGCTTACGTCGGTGAACGAAAGCTCCCTTCTTTATTTGATTGCATATGCTATTGGAAATTGAATTCTTTTGAATTGAAACGGCAGTTCAGTGGATATAAGGGGTATCCTCGGAATAAATACTGTTTCTCCTTTACATTTTTTCCGACATTATTTGTGCTTCAATTATATTGTTTGATAACTGCTTCACGGTCATTCTTGTTCCATTACATAATCCGGGTAAATCTAAATTCCTTAACGAAATAATTGGTGATCCTTTGTTTAATCTCAAACAGTGCAAAGGCATCCCTGGTACATTCAACGAATTTAACCCTGCAATCGGACTCTGTTTTTCGACCTCCAGTAACCGGACTCATGGGTCATTGGTGTCCGCGATGATTTAAATAAACTTAAAGTTAACAAATAATTCTGCAAACATTCATAGATGTTCCTTGACATCTTATTTATCAATAAGAATAATAAAAACATAATAAATATTATTTTGTCATTAAAAATTTTAATTGTGAATAAAGGAAAAGTCTTCGCAGAGTTTCACATCTTCAAAACACCGAGGACACGAATGACCCATGAGTCCGGTTGCAAGGTTAAAAATTCTGTGGGCCCGAAAACATTTTAGAACTTTCTAGAAAGTTCTGTAGCATTCTAGAATATTTCAGAACTTTCTAGAATATTGTGGAATATTCTAAAACTTTGTGGAATATTTCAGAAAAATCTATAATATTCTTGAACATTTTGGAACAATCTAGAATATTTTAGAACATTCTAGAATATTTTGGAACAGCCGGGAACATTCTGGAAGAGTCCGCAATATTTTCGAAAATTTTATGACACTGTAAAGCACTTGAGATAGTCGCTGGAAGAAGTCCATTGGTGGGCGGCACCCTTTTAACCCCTGTATCTTCTGGATCAACCCTTGCAGTTCCAAAACAAAAACTTCTTTATCGATGGGGGATGTAGGGCTACCATACCCTATAACTCCCATGGGGCTACGATTAGCGGTTCCAGAGTTTTATGGGAAGGTACAGACTAACCACACTTACTTTTATTATATAATAATATGTATTGATTACAAACCACTTCAAGATTTACCAATGATTTTAACATTACGGAATCGTCAATACATATAAATTGATACCTTTTCGCACATCTTGAATAGATGGAGCAGTATTTACGAGATTTATAATATTTTAACAAGAAAGTAACGGAGGTGAGAATGTTTTAGCGGACAAGATGAGTTAGTGAAATTCTTTAATTTTCATAATCATTCGCCGTGTATCGTTGCAAAAAAATTCCACTCCGCATTCATTCCATAGGGTGACTTCACCAATAGATAGACGGTTAAGGGGAACTGCTGATGTTTCATGAAATTAAAAATGGATAATTGGTTTATTTCATCGAGAAAAGTGGCGTTATGTATAGAATAGCTAATAAATTATTAGAAAAAATAGAAATTGAACGAAAAATATTGAACTAAATAAAGGATATTAATAAAAAAGTGGAAAATTGTGCAAATGACCAATAGATAGACCGTAGAGCCAGAGGATGGACAGCAAGTTACCATTAGATAGACAGTTTTCATTAAAACAGAATTCTTGGGTAATTTTAATAAATATTGACTAATAATTGATTTCATTTTGCCATTTTTTGATCATGTTGTTTATTTTCCGTTGCATAAAAAGTAAAATAATTAAATTTTACATCATAATTTTTCAAATTTATCACATTCTTCCCGAAATCAAATTATTCCTGCAACTCTTCCGTTTTTTGCTTTTCTCCTGTAGCTTCCTGAGGCTTTTTTATATTTTTTCTCCTTCTCGATGCCTTCTCAGCTTCCTTTTCTTTCTTAATTTTCAGCTTTTCTTCTCGCATTGAGCGCCTTTTAACATCACTTTCTTCTTTTATTCTCAATCTCTCCCCTCTTTTTTTCTCTCTTTCCACTTTCAATTGCTTCTTTTTTTCTTCTGCTGCTTCCTTCTTCACTAGGCGTTCCTGCGCCTTGTGTTTTGATATCTCTTCTTTTCTCTCTTTTTCTTCCTTAATCATTGTATGATATTCTCTGTATTTCGAAGAAGTTGTGCAGCTGGACAGTGGTGGTTTTACCTTTTTTCATTTTTCTTCTTTTGATCTGTTGCTGGCCATGCCAAGTATTTTTCCCAGATTGCAGACGCTTCTTCTGGACATAATGATGATGACTTGGGACGTGGAGGGACCACATAATCTGTCATAAGGGCAGAACCATCAGTGGCATTACTGTGGTCGTGAACTTCGTGTCTTCCTTGATATTTGTAGACTTTATATCTTTACCCCTCGATGAGGATGAAGTAGTTCAAAATTAATTTAACTTAACTAGGTAATTATCAGGCCAAACAACAACAACAATCACTTCAGACGTGAAGTGATTGTTGTTGTTGTTTGGCCTGATATTTACCTAGTTAAGTTAAATTAATTGTAAAGGGATCCTACTTACCAGAATTATCATTCTTTAATTGGACAGTATTATTAAGAGATACTTCATGCTTAGTATCTGAAGCAATCATATTACTATCAATACTCTTGCCATTATCAATCGTACACTGAGTATTTACAGTAGTTTTAGAAACTTCAGTTTCCTTATCAATTACAGGACTAGCAGCATTTTCACTGACTTTACACTAATAATTTGATCACAATCAATAAGATTAGTAACACTTTCATCAAGTTCGATAATTATGCTATTTTCGAGATCAATCGAGTCATATTCTGGGGTAGCAGAGGTGTCATTGCCAGGAATGTTTTGGAAGACAGGAATATTTGAACAATTCTGTAATATTGTACGTTCTTCTGGCGATGAAGTTATTTGTACTTGTTTAAAATTAGTAGAAGGTGCCACTTCAGTGATGTTATCAAGCTCAGGATTACTGGGACCAGCTGTTCGCTCTCTATTGTGATCTTTGATTTGCTCAATGCATGTTTTCCACAGTAAATAAACTGGATCATCACATGACTCATCAGGACACATTTGTTTTTCAAATTGGCTTATTATTTCATTGCCCACAAAGTTGGAGAAAAACTTTGTCACTGATAGCAACTCATCAAGTGTTAGCTGACCAGTCTGATAATACTGAAAGGTACCAGTCTCTTCCACCTGTTCTTGGTTGAATGCTTTGCGTTGAGTGGAGATGCATTTATTGTAGTCAATGGCATTGTCATCAAATGGGTATAAGCCACACTTTCTAAATCCGTTGATGATCATATCTTCTAGAATTTTGTCGAATGCTTTTTGAAAAAGTGGAGCAAATGTTAATTTTGTAATGGATTTTTGTGTTTTTTGCTTATGTTCACGAACCACTGTTGCCCACTTGCTCTCCAGGGCCTTGAAAACCGCCACATCACACGGTTGTGTGATGTGTCGAGTTTGGATACAATGCATACAAAATGATGCCATGTTCTACACAAAAATTACTCACAATCAGTTCGAGACTCATATGTGACTTGTGACCATCCATGAAGTAAATAACTGGGAATTCTACTTTGTTTTCGATGCACCAAGGATAGAAGATGTTTGCAATGTACTCGAAAAATGTAGATGATACCATATATCGACTCTCTGATTTTCCTATCCGCCAATCGTCTGGAACTGATTCACTGATGTTAGCTGGAATCCTCTTATAGGGGAATATAATCATTGGAGGAAGTGCAGTGCCAGCTGCAGAGAACGTACAAAGAACACTGAGTGCTTCCTTTGGATTTCCTGATGGGATTTCATAAAAATCCTTCTTACCTATTTCTCCCAGTAATTTTTTACTTTTGGGGCTGAGTTGAACTCTAGTCTCGTCGCCATTAAAAAGGCACTGAGGTTTTGTTAAGATATCACTGGCTCCAATTTCCTCCATATAACTTTTGACCTCTGCGAACCATTCTCGTAATTTCTCTTCTGTTACAGAGGCTCGACTTTTTGACAGTTGTTCCGCTTGCTTTACTGTTATTTTAGGATGTCTGTTCAAAAATAGATGAAACCATTTGTCTTCAGGTCTGTTGTTTGTGAATGAATTTGGTTTTGGTGCCTCTTGAAGAAAGCCTTCAACAGCATTCTTTACGTCATCTGGGTGCACTGGAAATCCTAACCTCTCTTTATCCAAAATCCATTTTTCCAAACGAGCTTCCTCATCGACTGTCAATATTGTTCTGGGTCCTTTTTTACCATATTTTGGAATTCTTCCTGTTGCTTTAGCATGTAAAGTAGATTTCGGAATTCCATACTGCTTTGCAACTTGGCTAATTTTGGCACCATTCCTTGGCTGTTTTAGGTGCTTGTTCCACGTCTTCAGCCGAATATTCGTGAAGTTTATACGCCTTTTTAACCGTCATCTATTAAATACATTTTAATATAAATTTTTAAATTAATAAAAATTGTAAATATATTTAATTGAAAAAAAATAGTGAAAATTCCTTGTGACATGTGCGTCTATCAATTAGAATGAGGTTAGAAAGTCGACACCAACAGATAGACGCATATATTTTCACTTTTTACCACTTGACTTTTTATTATTTTATTTTTCAAATTAAAAACATGTTTTCTTGAAAGCAATAATGGATTTCATAACTCGTTTTGTTGCTTTTAAACTTTGATTTTCACTTTTCGTCCTGACACTACGTAACTCTCAGATTACTACACTAGCACCATTGAGGCACTCTGACGGATATCAAGAGTTTTAATTTTTTTTAATATTAAATTTATACACTTACATAAAAGTAATCGCCATTGTATATATATATATAATTAGCAATTGATCTGTGCAACTAAAATTTATAGAATAGACAGTTTGTTCAATAATTTTTATAATCAATATATATATATATATATATATATATATATATATATATATATATATATATATATATATATATATATACACAATCCGTTCCACTCAATATACGCCAGCGTAGCGGGTTGCATATCGGTTATCCGCCTGGCGCCGGACACAGGCGCATGGCCCCTGCAGCGGATCGAAGGCGTCAACCGATATGCAACCCGCTACGCTGGCGTGTATTGAGGGGAACGAATTGTATAATAAAAAAAAGTGTGGTAAGTCTGTGCGTTCCCATAAAACTCTGGAACCGCTAATCGTAGCCCCATGGGGGTTATAGGATATGGCAGCCCTATATTCCCCATCGATGAAGAAGTTTTTGTTTTGGAACTGCAGGGGTTGGTTCAGAAGATATAAGGGTTAAAAGGGTGCCACCCACCAATGGACTTCTTCCAGCGACTATCTCAAGTGCTCTAAAGTGTCATAAAATTTTCAAAAATATCGCGGACTCTTCCAGGATGTTCCAGAATGTTCCAAGATGTTTTAGAATGTTCCAAAATATTCCAGAATGTTCTAAAATGTTCAAGAATAAATTTCCGGTTCCGGAATCTTCGGAATGTTTTTTAATGTTCTGGAATGTTCTAGAATGTTCCAGAATATTTTACAATGTTCTAAAATATTTAAAAATATTCTAAAATATTTTAGAATGTTCTAAAATATTTTAGAATGTTCTAAAACATTTTAGAATGCTCCAGAACCATTCTGGGTCATGACAGAAATTTCCTGTTCTGAACGTTTGAGAATATTCCAGAATAACCCAGAATGTTATAAACAGTTTTGAATTACAAAGGAACTCCAGGTTCCAGAAATGTTGTAGAATGTTTTAAACTGTCCTGGATCATCAAAGAGTCTTGCTGTTCCAATTAAGAATGTTCCAGAGAATTTCCTAATACATATTTTGAACGGTTCTGAACCATCAAAGGTTCTGACTCTTTTCCGGAATGTTCCAGAAAGTTCCAGCATATTACCGAATATTGTAAATTCCTCAGACAGTTCTAGGTTATCGAAGAGATTTCATATTTCGAACATTTGAGAACATCCTAAAATGTTTTAGAACTGCAAATGGCTGTCCCGAATCTCCTGAAACAGTCTTGAATGTTCCATTCCCGCACCATTCCAACTCGGCAGAGTATAAATATGTATGTATAAGCGGTGGCTAGGCGCAGAAAGTCAGTACATTTTTCGAAATCAACGAAAGCGGGTCAAGAAAAAGTAGTAGTGATATGAAGTGAAATAAATTCCAGTGAAAATATTTACATATAATAAGTCGAAGTGAATTGTCTGAGATAGTGAACAGTGTCCTAGAATGTTCCAGAATATTCTAGAAAGTTCTGAAATGTTCTAGAATGGTCCAAAACTTTCTAGAAAGTTCTAAAATGTTTTCGGGTCCACAGAATTTTTAAATTCGTTGAATGTGCCAGGGATACTTTTGCACTATTTGGGATTAAAAAAAGGGTCACCAATTATTTTGTTAAGGAATTTAAATTCACCCAGATTATGTAATGGAACAAGAATTACCGTGAAGCAGTTATCAAACAATATAATTGAAGCACAAAGAATGTCGGGAAAATGTAAAAGAGAAACAGTATTTATTCCGAGGATACCCCTTATATCCACTGAACTGCCGTTTCTATTCAAAAGAATTCAATTTCCAATAGCACATATGCAATTAAATAAAGAAGGGAGCTTTCTTTTACCGACGTAAGCGCTGTTGTATTGAGAATATGATGACTTAGTTCAGCTTTATGATTTTTGAAGTTGAAGGTTTATCCCTTTAATTTATGTACATACATTTTGTAGGAACTCACTAGCTTTCCCGAGCGGAGTGAGGGCCACTATGCTAGTTTCAAAATAAAGTTGAAATCGTCTATCTATTGGTGAAGTCACCCTAGTCTGCTTTATAATAAGATACCTAAATTAATGAAATGCTTATAATAATTCTTATATTGTTGAGGTGCACCATCCGAAAAAAAAATTTTGTGAACTTCAGATGACAGAGATTTAATAAAATTGATAATAACCCCAGAGTAAACATGAACAGCAATAGCATCATGATTTAAGCAATCAGAAATAATAACCATACTTTGATGAGTAAGTTCATTATCTATCTTATAAGAAATAACTACAGTGTATACCGTCGCTTGATCGTTATTCCAGTGGAATCTCGGTGCAGCATCCTGAACAACGAACGCATAATTTTCAGCAACAACGAAAAATTTACCAAATATAAATACCCGGTTCTCAAAAATTCAAGAATATAGTGCAATGAAAGAAAAATTGGAAGATCGCTTCAGAAATGCAAAACCGATACCAGCGACACAGAAAATCCATAAAATTACGCTTTAACTAAATCCTATTGCGGAAGTAAAGCCGTTTTCCCTTTCAGACAAGTTTACACATCACAGTATAATTAAAAAATATAAAAAGCAATCGTTAAGTAAAAAAAAATAATAAAAAAGATTATATGAATTGTAAAATAATATGACTAAATAAAATATTTTAAATTGAATAAAATAATCGCTTTCAATAAAATGGTTTTTAATGTTTTTGGGCGATATTTAGTCAAGAAAGTGAAATTATAGATAAATCAATAAAAAAAATTAATTTTCAATATTCGATAAAAAATAGAAAAAATTGTGATCACATCTCAAACTGCGGCTTAAAAGTTGCGTAATGATACCCTACTTTTGATAGATATCGATATTTATTACTAGTCTACCATTAATTGAACATTTTTTGCTTACAAATTTAAAAAATCGATTACTCAATAACGGTTTGGAATAAAAGGCTGAAAATTGGTGTGCAAGTTGCTTTTAATATGTACTAAAACATATCAAAAAATGAGCGAAGTCGAAGAGGGTCGGGTCAAAAACTCAGTGATTTGGCATGGAATGCCCCATATACATATACAGGGTGAGTCATTTAAGTTGACAAACGTGAATATCTTGAAAATTAAGCATTTGAGAGAAAAATGTTTCAGGCAGAAGTATCATCATTTTACAAGCAGGATTTAATAGTTATACGTTTGGTTTATTTGGTTTAGAATTTCAAGGTTATTTGAAGGAAAACTTTGATTTTTTAAATAGGAACCCCTATTTTTTTTAATGATTTAATAACAACTTTGGTTGTATGACTTTTCATGTTTACTTTCAGCGTTTACGAGTAATTACGCATTGAATCGAGAAGTACAGAACACTTCTGAAAAGTGGACAAACATTGACTGGGATAACGCATGGTATTTCCCTGGTTCCAAAGTACTGTTACTACCTCGATGAAGCTACCTCGAAAGATACTTTGACCCCTTAAGTTTTCTCAATCGGTCCTTCCCTGGAACTCATTTTCTTGCCAATATTAATTACCTGCGCCGAGTTTGATTAAGCGAGGGTTGTGCTGAATTTAACTGTTAGGAGGTATTAATTAGAAACCTATTGCGGGGAAAATCATAGAAATGTAAATTCCGGTCAGTTAACCGTGACATGATAAATGAAATTGTAAAAGTCAAGACGGGTTCCCGGTCTTACCTAAATATTTGTCAACCTAAATGACTCACCCTGTATATATAAGTATATATTTAGTTGGCCTCCCGTAACTTCAACATTTATTTAAATAAGACTATTTTCTTTTTATTGTAGTGATAATTTAAATATTGAGAAACTGTCGAGGCAATCGAAGAATTAAAAATGTGGGATAAGGAATGTTAAAAAGAAATGAACCTTGTAGCCAAAGGAGAAAAGAATTCACTTTGCCACTCATTATTTTTTTACTTCCGAAAATTGGAAGATACTTCTTTCTTTTTATATACGGAGGGTTTCCGACCACCTAAGGACCAACAAACTTGGTAATATTCAACGTACAATTCTGATTATTTTGCAACTTTTCTGGTGCATTGACGAGAACAAAATTATTGAAATTTCATTAAAATTATGACTTTCGGACAAGCTGTATAGAATATCTTCATATTAGTTCATGTGTGTGAAGTTAGTCTCCCGCTTAAAGAAAATTCGAAAAACTAAGTTTGTACCGTATTGTACTAGTTTTGTACCATATTGTACCGTAATCGGTTTTTCAAAATCAAGCACAGATTTCTGAAATTTTAAAGAATTCATGTTTTTACACTGGTCCCCCACTTTTCGAAAAATGGAATTTTTGTGATTGTACTACATTGTACTAGTTGTACCGAACATTGTATCGTTGGATACAAGTTCATAACATGTGACCGTGCCCCAAGAAAGGGACCTTATGGGTGAAAACTACTTTTCGAGAAATAAGTGTTTAAAGTTTAGCAACATGACATTGACGAGTGTAGCGCTTCCTGGCGGCTGTTATTAACGTTAGTGAGTTTTTCATGTTCATTGGATAGCTGAGCGATACTTCTAGATCGAAATGGAAATTAGTAAAATTAATAATGAAATGTGAAATTAATAATGAAATTAGAAGTATTTCTCGTGAACTCTTCCGTTGGAATAACGTTCGATTTCGTTGAGAAGCTTGTATTTTCACTGTTCCGTATTATACGCAGAATTAATGTAAGTGGCTCTCTGTCCTATTTGCCAATGATATTATCAAGTAAATCTAACAAAGACGATACGGTTTTCCTTTCTGATCTAGACTAGATGACTTCGTCTCGACGTGTAATTTGGTGAACTTCAGCATCAATAATATTTGATTTCATTCGAGCCTGTATTCCTATTATTCCGAAACGAACAATTAATGTAAGTTGCTTTATGTTGTATTCGCCAATACTACAGTATTATCGAGTAAATTTAACAACGATACGATCTATCTTTCTGATATAGAATGGATGCCACGCGCACGCACGCGATGGACAAGCACACGATGCCACTTCCTGGTCGGTTACCAAATTTTAAAAATTACGATGAAGCTTCCTTCGCATGAGACCAAGAAAGCGGTGTATGCGCATTATTCTGCTTCCTGCACTAATGTTGGGAAGACACCGATGGGCAGGCGAATATTTTTGAAAACGTGGCAGGAATACTGCCCCAATATAACCCCAATGCGTCCATCTAGTGATCTTTGCGAAATCTGCCAGAAAAATAATATTCTCATTCATCGAGCACAAAACACCCCAGATGACAAGAGGACAGCAACGTTGAACGAAGCGATGCAACATCTACAACGAGCGAAAATTCAACGACAGCACTATCAACAGACGGTTCTAATAATAATAATAATAATAATAAAAGCGTTTAGGACGCTAATCATCCATGAACGCCACCGAAAACTTAATAGTTTTATTGTAGCCCCGCTGTGATTAGGGGTGTACCTTAGATTTGCATCTTGGCCTTTTTGGCCAGTCCACATATCCATTCCACCCCTAGCTCTCTAGCCCTTTCCAGGCTAGGAAAAGCCTCGCCTATCAGACGGTGTCTATAAGCCCCTAGTACTGGACATTCCAGCAGCAGGTGCTGGGCATCTTCCCTCTCCACTTTGCAGTATCGACATCTATCCGTTTCCGATAGACCTAGTCTCCTGCAGTGTGAGTTGAATTTTCCGTGACCAGTTAATAGTCTGATTGTAATGCTCAGGCTTATCCTGTTCATGTTCACTAGTAACCTGGCTCTCTTTTGTGCTAGGCGAGGCATTAGATTCTTCGCCTGTCTGCCCGTTCCTAGATTAGTCCACCGGTGAAAATGCTCCCTGTGGAATTTCCTCTTAATCTCTAACCTGCCCATGGCAAAGGGGACTCCCACTGGCATGAGGTTCTCCTTTCTGGTGCCCTCTTTCGCCAGTACGTCCGCTATCTCGTTACCATGGACTCCTGTGTGTCCGGGGACCCAAGTAAGAGTAATCTTGTTGGTTTTCCCTAGAATCTCTAGCACTTCCATAGTCTCCCACACAATCTGTGAATTTGTGCTTGTCCTGTGGAGTGCTTTTATAGCAGCTTGACTGTCAGACCAAATATAAATATACTTGTTCGCAGTGCGCTGCTCTACAAGTAGTTCCAGGCAGTGTTTTATTGCCAAGACTTCCGCCTGGAACACTGTGGCTTTGTCTCCCAGGGCGATACTTACCCTGAGGTCTTCTTGAGGTCCAAAGACTCCCGCCCCAAAGCGACCCCCGTACCCCGACCCATCGGTGTACCAGTGCCTGACTGTGGGACCCGGAGTCCTCTTACTAATTTCCCAGTGATTCCTCTCAGGTAGGTAGACCACAAAGGCCTTCCTGATCTGGTATTTCCTGGCTATCTTATCCTGTCTCAAGGACATAGATCCTTGATCAAGCACACCTAGTCTGGTGTGTGCTGTCCTTGCCCTGGTCCACTCCCCAAGGCAGTTCATCCTGTATGCAGAGAGTTCCGCTCTTTCTCTTATCAAAAGGTCAAGAGGCAGCACATCAAGTGCCACCTCTAGGGCCTCAGTTGGTGTGGATCTCATCGCCCCTGTTGCAGCCCTCAGGAACACGCCCTGAAGGGCTTTCAACCGGTTTCTTGATTCGATCCTCCCTACTCTTGGCCACCAAATCACTGCTGCATACAGTAATCTTGGCAGTAACACCATTTTGTACAGCCACAGACAGACCCTGGGACTAAAGCCCCAGTTTCTGCCCATTGCTCTTCTGCATGCCCATAGCGAGGCATATACCTTCGCGATCTGGCATGTGATATGTTCTTTCCAATGCAACTTGGTGTCTAAGACGACACCCAAGTATTTTTGTGTTCTGACATACTCGATGTTTGTCCCCCTGAACCTTAATGGTTCCGGGTACTCCACCTTTTATTTTCTAGTGAATATCATGGCAGACACTTTCTCCGGGTTCACCGAGAGATTGGTCTTTTTACACCATTCATCCACTGTTCGTACGGCACAGTTCATTCTGTCCCTTAGTACACTAAGGAAGTTGCCCCTGACCACAACCGCAGCATCATCTGCATAGCCATGGACCAGGAATCCTTCCCTCCTCAGTAGTTCTAAGAGTTCATCCACTACGAGGCACCACAGTAGAGGTGACAAAACTTCTCCCTGCGGACATCCTCCCGATGGTCGCCCCCTTACCTCTATATCATCTTTCTTGGCGATCACCAATCTGTTCGCCAACATGCTCCGAGTCCAGTCTATTAGTGTTTCTGGTATCCCTCTACTAGACATGGCCTCGGTTATTACATTATATCCGGTGCGATCAAACGCTCCTTCAATGTCTATGAAGAGTGCCATAGCATAGCCCCCTTCCTCTATCTGTTCCCCCACCCTTGCCACAAGGTAGTGTAGGGCAGTCTCTGTGGATCTGCCCTCCCTATAGGCATATTGTGCAGGGGATAGAGGTCGTTCGGCTATGTATGAACTCTTAATGTGTCTATCCATAAGCCTTTCCAAGATTTTCAACACAAAGGAAGTTAGGCTTATGGGTCTGAAGTCTCTTGGCTTAATATAGCCGTTTTTTCCGGGTTTGGGTATGAAGGCAATCCTTGCCTCTCCCCAGACCCTTGAAACTGTACCAAGAGCAACACTAGCTCTAAGCAGTTTAGTTAATAGTCCAATTATGACTTCTAGACCCCTTTGAAGCATTAGGGGGTAGATGCCATCTGGACCTGGTGACTTCAGTGGTTTGAATGTACTAACAGCCCATTCAACCGCCTGAGGGTATACAATTATAGCAGCAAGAGCCCAGTTTGGTGCTTTTTGCCCAGACCTGCTCTCTTGCCTCCATTCTCTCGTTCTTTCACAGCCCGGAAAGTGCTCCTCAGCAGGAGCTCCAGTTTCCTCCGTGCTCCAAGTATATTGTCCGTCTGGTTTGATTAAACAACCCACATTTGCGTTGTTCTTTCCCCCCAGTACTTTAACTAGTCTGGAGGCCTCAGCATACTCCTCAATGCTGCTGCTGAATTTCCTCCAGCCTGTTTTCCTAGCATGTGCCAGTTCTTTATTATATTTTCTCTGAAGGGATCTTCTCTCCTCCAGTGCTTTTTCTTTCTTGGTTAGGTCTTTAGCGTTCTTGACCTTATTCCAAGCTTTCCTTAACAGGCCTCTAGTTGAGGCCAGCTTGTTATTCCACCAGTTGACCTTTTTGGTTTCCTTGGGGAAATTTTCTACACTGCAAGCCTCGTATGACAGTCTCAGCGCCTCTGCGAAACGTCCGGCCGTCACCTCGAGCTGATTCTTATTGCAGAACCGGGTAGGTACGTCCTGGATCCTCTATTTTAGTTCCTTCACGTACCTATCCCAGTCTGTCTTTTTAGGGTTCCTTTTAGAGGCCCCCTCCCGATGCCCTTTTATCGTAAGGAGCACCTGGCTGTGGTCTGATCCTGAAGGTTCTTTGGAAACCCTCCAGTCCCCCACCCAATCCAGTACTCCCGCAGAACATAGGGTAATATCCAGCACTTCATGTCTCCTTCGGTCCATGAAGGTAGGTCCATTTCCCCTGTTCAGTATAGACAGATCTGATGCCAGGATGTATTCGTGAAGGAATTCTCCCCTAGCATTGGTGTTAGTGCTCCCCCATCCTACATGATGGGAGTTCGCGTTGCACCCCATCAGTAGTTCACCCTTCCTTTTCCTCACCTCGTTTACTAGGTTTTTGAGTTCCCTTGTAGGTGGAGGTTGATAAACTCTAGTTTGCTGTCACTCCTGTCTGCCAGGTTTACCCTAGCTACCGCCAGGTCTCCGCAGCTCAGTTGTGGAATGAAAACCGCCTGCACTCCCTTTACAAGAATGCAGGCTCTAATCTTATCCTCAGAGTTCGTGAAGAGTAAGCTCCCGCTTCCTCCAAGTCCTCTTATAGCACCATTTACCACCCACGGTTCTTGTATTAGTGCTATGCCTGTGTGCATCTTCGCTAGCTCCTTGACCAATATGGCCGAGGCGCTTTTGCTATGATGCAAGTTAATTTGTACAACATTGAGTGTCGAGTGAGCCATATCTGGGTTCACCCGTCTTTCTCAATTTTGTCCTAATCCCCACCGCGTTTCTTCTCAAGCAACTTCACAGTTGCTCTCTAAGTCCCGCAGTGAGGTTTGAAGTTAAAGGCTTCTAAGACCCGTAACGCCTTATCATTGACGAGTGCAGCGAAGTGGGCGCTAGTAGCTCCCTTGCTTTCACTGCCCTTGACAATCGTCCAGTCCTCTTTGACCAGTCCCGTATTCTGTTTTGCCAGAAACTGTACTGCCTCCGAGGCTGTCATTTCCTCATCCTCAACGTGGACTACTACCCTGTGTCGCTTCGGGAGCTCCTCGGTCGAGACCACGTTGAGGATGAGGTTTCCTATCTTGTTCTCTGGGAATAGGCTTTTCAGCCACATCCCAGTCTCTTCGTCGGTGCACCCTATTACGGCCGCACCGTCTCTTTCCCACATCCCCTCGAAGATGGGTATCTTTGTGCCGTCGGGTATTGACAGGATCTGGGCTTTAATCAGCCTCTTGATCGCTGTCAGTTCGTCCGTCGTCAGTCGTCTATCAGGGTACCCTTCTGGTACAAGGGCCCACCTGAACATTCTTGTCGCCTTTTGTGCGTATGTCTCAGTCCGAGTCTTTTTCTCAGTCTGTGTCGTGCTGGGGCTAGGCGTATGGTGTTCGGGGTTAAATCTCTTAGTCCCCCTCCCACTTCCGTCTCTAGCCCCATCTGTCGCCGTCCCAGGGGTTGTGCGGACTTGTTCAGTCCTTACCCCCCCTTGCGTCTGTTTATTCAGTCGTCGCCTCGCAACTCCACTCAACCTCTGCTTGACGACCCTGTGTCTTCCATCCGTTTCTCCGTCCCCCATCTGGTTCGTTTCCGCCCCAGATGGTTGTTCCGTAGTTTCGTTTCTTTTTTTATTCAGGTCCATTTTTGTCCCACGAGTGTCAGACATAAGCGGTATCACCTGGGGAGAGGTCCGTTCACCCAGGGCTTGGCTATTTACTGCCAGAGGGCGCCCGGTATCTGGGAGGCACCGTTTGGGAACGCATGTTACCCCTTGCGCCATACAACATCTCAGCACGGTAGCTCACACCTTATGTTTGGGGGGAGCTTTTGGTCCACGACGAGAGCCTTCACTCTCCCGTTGGTGGGTTTATGCACCATTGGAAGTGCTTATCTCTCCCGTTAACCGATCCTTTCGCGCCACTGGGGCGTTGATCAGATCGGCCATTCCCCTTATCCGCCACCTAGGGACGCGCCCGGCAGGGGAAGCTCAACCCCCCCTCACTCCCGTCAATTGGGCTTTGTAAGTGAGGTGCACGGGCAGACGGTTCTAGCTGCTAAACAAAACCCGGAGAATACGTTGGTCCTGTCAATTGACTTCGCGCAGAATACGTCGTATCCGTCTTCCGCACAAACAGTCGTTGGTGCCTATTTCAAGTCTGCTCGTAAAGTCAGTCTCTTCGGCGTTCATAATGAAATAAGCGGTCAGCAGTATACCTTCCTCGTTGATGAGGCCCATTCGATCGGCAAGGGTCCAAATAGTGTAATAACCATGCTGAATTATGCGCTCACGAATGAACGCAAGGTCGATGAAATTCACATTTTTGCTGACAATTGCGTTAGCCAAAATAAGAACAACGCAATAATGCGGTATTTACACTGGCGCGTTCGCACAAATAAGAACAAAAAAGCAACGATGAATTTCTTGCTTGTAGAACATACCCGATTCAGCCCGGATAGAATTTTCGGTCTTATTAGATTGAAGTATGCAAAAGCGACCATTGATACGTTTTCTGAACTGGTGCAATGCGTAGTAAATGCATCACCAAGTGGACACAGCCTTGCTGTACCTACATTCAATCCTAGAACCCGTCAGGTTCTCGTGAAGTGGGCTGATTGGGAAAAATTTTTGTCACCTGTATACAAGAGGCTGCCTGGTATTACGAAATTTCGTCATTTTACATTCACTGCTGACAGTTCAGCATGCCTTTGCCAAACGTACGCAGACTCCGATTACGAGTCGTATGAGATGATGACATTTGAGCCACCAACGTGTAATCCACCAGAACTGAAAGCAGAGGGACTTTCTAATGCCCGAAAATGGTACTTATACAAGGAAGTACGTCCGCTTTGTTCCAACCCGGACAATATGGATAAATTTATTTAAAAAACCGCGCGTTCCACTGCCCACAAAACTGAAAGGGCGCCCGAAACGTGAGCAGCCTGCCTCAACCTCTGAAGCAACTACCTCAACCTCTCAAACAGTTACATCTGCAGAACCAGCAAAGAAACGTGGGCGGCCCGCCTCAGTAACGTCTGCAAAAGAAGATAAGAAATCGGCGCATTTCCCTCCAAACTCTAGAAGAGGAAGAGGACGACCCCGGAGAGAAATTTAAAACATTTACTTGTTCAGTACTATTGCTTGTTTTTCGTATTTTTCAGAATAAATTCGTTTTTTAATCGCTTTTATATCAGTCAATTTTCTAGATAGCAATCTGGGTAAAATTTCATTAGAAAGAGGAGCGCGTGTACATGCCGAACCTATCAATAACTCAAAACCGGTTTTTTCACCCATAAGGTCCCTTTCTTGGGGCACGGTCACACATGCTTAGATCCTCTAAAAAAATAGATAAATTGCTGCCCCCCCCTCCCCCCACTTTTCGAAAAGTGAAGTTTTCTCGGTTGTACTATGTTGTACTAGTTGTACCGATCATTGTACCATTGGATTTAATTTGATAATGATCGTGGATCGTTCATAAAAGCTTAAAATAAATAAATAATCAGCTCCCCACTTTTCGGAAAGTGAACTTTTTTCGACCGTACTACGTTGTACTAACTGCTCATATCATTGTACCGTCGAGAAAAGTAGGTGAAAGTTGCACCACTTCCTCGAAATTCCAATATTTCTATAAAGGCCGAACCGACTTGATGCCTTTGGAAAATCAACACTTCAACTCTTGTAGCTGTTTGTGCTAGTCGAAAGGAAACATTTTATTCCTTTGAAGGTATCGTATACGACTCACGGTTCTAACGAAAAATGAAGAAACATGTAATGTGTTATAACTTCTGCATCCCGTGTGGACATTAATTAGGGATGGCCTTAATTAAGAAGAGGCGCCTATGAGGCTAAACTATGACTTTCCTAATAAGGGCTTCTCAATCATTAGCTTATTAGAGCCCTTTCAGGGCTTTCTAAGGTTTCCTTATTTTTAAACTGTAAAGCTCTAGTAAAGCCAACTGGTAAGTTTCTTCGGAGTTTAATAACGATGCTTTGTTAAAAAATAAGCAGGCTTTGTTAATGAAAATTTAGCTGTCGGGACATTTCAACGCTTTCTTATTATTAAACTTTAAGCTATATGCAATTAAAGCCTTATTAAGACAATTCTATCGAGGCCTGATTAATTGCCCTTAAAAGCAGCTTCGTGTACCAAACGTTACACTTGCTCATCAGGGCCCCATTATAAATAGAACCAAATAATCAGGCCCTTATTACAAATCAGACAATTTCTACACGGGATACTAATACATTTTTCTAAAATCAGGAGATTTATAATTATATACTTTGCATTTTCTTAGAGAGATATGTACGAGGGCAGAGTGAAAAGTCCGATACTTTCCTAGTAGATGGTGGTGCGCCCCAAAGTCTGTAAAGTAGCCCCCTGCCGTAGCGATAACCTCTTCATTTGATGAGAATTTCTTTCCAGCTAGCCATTTTTTCAAGTCTGGGAAGAGAAAGAAGTCACAGGGAGCCAAATCCGGCGAATAAGGTGGATGCGGCAGCAATTCGAGTTTCAAATTGACCAATTTTGCTGTTGCAACGGCAGACGAATGGGCAGGTGTATTGTCGTGGTGGAACAGAACTTTTTTTTTCGCCATGTGGGGGCGTATACTCATCTTCGCGATCGCATCACCATCTACTAGAAAAGTATTGGACTTTCCACTCTGCCCTCATATGTATAACAATAAGTTATATGGCACAGCGTTAACTAGGTCTCATGCACTATAGCATTTCTCGAAAAGTAGTGATGCTGGAATTTCATATTCGGAAGTTTTTGAATTCCAGGTGTTATGAAATTCAAACCTCCCGGTACAGTATTCCATGTAACTGGAACACTATAACACAACTAAGAAAACTTAATTCCGCAAAGACCGGGAAACTGGAATATTGCAATTTTATTGATTTCTAATGGAATCGCACACCATGCGTGATACCATTACAGGACCAAAATGCTCACTCTCTCAAAATGTTGATTTTCGAAATTTGGCATCAAGTCGGTCCGGTCAGTTATGGAAATATTGGAATTTCGAAGAAACGGTGCAACTTTTTCCTACTTTTTTCGACGGTGTAATGATGTACATAGACGGTTAGTAGAACTTAGCACATCTGAGAAAAGTTCCCTTTTCGAAAAGTGGAGGGCTAGAAATTGTCCTCTTTTTTTTCATCTTCCATAAGAACCGTGCGCCCTACGCGATACCTTCAAAGCATCAGTGCTTCCTTTCGACTAGTATAAAATGGTACCAGAGTCGAAATGTTGATTTTCCAAATTTGGCATCAAGTCGGTTCGGTCAGTTATGGAAATATTGGAAACGTAATCATTTAATGGAATTCCGAGGAAACGGTGCAACTTTTACCTACATCGGCGACATAATGATGTAGACGGTTAGTACAATTTAGTACAATCGAGAAAAGTTCACTTTTCGAAAAGTGGGGGTATACTATTTATTTTAAGTTTTTATGAACGACCCACGATCGTTACCATCAAATTAAATTCAATGGTACAATGGTCGGTACAACTAGTACAACGTAGTACAATCGAGAAAACTTCACTTCAAAAAGTGGGGGGCCTGTATAAAAACATGAGTTTATGAAATTCCAGAAATCTGTGCTTGACCTTGAAAAACTGATTACTTTACAAAACTAATACAATGCGGTATAAATTCAGTTTTTCAAATTTTCCCTAAGTGGGGGGCTAACTTCATACACATTGTTATCTCATGTGGTAACAGCATCTTGGCTAATAACTTTCATGCAGTACAATTTTTCTTATTTCTTCGATATTGTAGTTGTGAAATGATTTTGTAACATCAACTGAACTCGGAAGCTCCGTTAATTAAATATAACGTATTTAATCGCTCAAAGTGTAATTCGTCCTTATTCGTAAAATATTTCATATGACTATGACTTCATATTAATGCTCACTAACCGATTACATTTGATGAATGTAGTCCTCGACATGTAAAGCTTTCATGAAAAACTCAATATTTTCATAATATCAACAAAATTAGGGGAGGGAGGGAGAATGCCATTTACCTTAGTGGAATTAGACCTAATATGGTAAATTTTACGCGAAATTTGAAAACAAACAAGTGTTATTATAAATCTTTAGAGTATATCTATTTCTGAATCTTTTATTGAAATTTAGATTAAATAATTTATTATATCTAAGATATAATCACAAAAATAAAAATATGACATTGACCGACATTCCCCCATGTGTGGAATACCGGTCAAGCATTTCACAATGCATTTTAAATGGGAAAATATATTTTTGTGTGTTCCTTTAAACATATAGGAAATATTTAATGGAGACTAAAGGAGAATAAAGAAATAAATATTGTCCAATATTTTGAATGTTACATTAAAGAAAACCTCGGAATTAGTATAATCTTAAAGTGCATCTGTCGCATATGTAGCCTTTTAGAGGGTAGAGGTAGAAAGATATGCAGGAGACCAAAATTGTTCTAGTCCGAAACTCTGACAATTTTGCTAAGTTCTTGAAATATAAGTTTTTTACTCATGTTCCGTCAGGAAGGAGAAAATAAGGATCGGTCCGGTTTGGAAACCCGAGAGAATCGAATACTCCTTGAGCGCACGTGGTCACAGAAAATCTTAATACACTAAACTTATGAAATACGCGTGGTAGAGTCGATTCGATGCGCACAGAGTTACTGAATATTCGGAGATGAAAGGGGCACAATGGGAGCGCAAGTACACGATGCTATTCGATGAGTTCGAAGCACGTTTCGATCGGAATTTGCGAGAACAAAGGAAGAAAACGAGCACGCGTTACGCGACGACTGTTCCGGCACAGCTTACATAGCTAGCCAACTCCCACGCCGGACCTTTAAACCTGGACGCATGCTATCTCTCTCTCGCTCGGGAAAGAATTCAGGGCCGTACTTTGTAAAATGAAACAACTACTTAGGGCCGGTTGTATAAACGCGGTGAACTGTAGTTCAGCTTGACTGTGGATCCAGCGTTGTTTTGGTATATTTTGTGTGACACAAATATACCAAAACGACGCTCGATCCACAGTTCAAGCCGAACTACGGTTCATCGCGTTTATACAACCGGCCCTTATAGTATCGACCCTGACTTCTCTCCCGAGCGAGTCGGAGACTACCGCAGTGCGGCCCTGATCTTTCCCGAAACAGAAAGAGACAGCACGACTCAAGGTCAACGGATCGGCGTTTCTAACTTCAAAGGTGCCGCGTGGGAGTTAGCTAGCTGTGTAAGCTGTGGTTCCGGTGCACGGTTCGGACGCAAGAGAGCGGGACTAATCCTTCCGCTAATTTTTCTCCGCTGGAGGGGGAAACCAAGTCGTGCACACGTGTGAAAAGTCACGTACGCCGCCGGCCCTCGGTACCGTGATCCTAGCCGATGAGTACGCTATCGGTCGCGCAGCTTTGGCGCGAACAACTCATAATGTTGAATTTCAATACCTTTTCTACACAGTAAAGGGGCTCTGGCCATCAAAATAGAAGCAAAATTTTAATTAGCGACGAGGCCCTATTTTGAATACTATAGCTTCTACCCAGTGGAGGTGCTGTGGCCATCAAAGTAGGGGCAAAATTTCGACTCGTGAGAAGACCCTATTTTAAATGCCATAGCTTCTATCTAGTGAAGGGGCTCTGGCCATCAAAGCAGGAGAAAATTTTACAGCTATCTGTATAGGTTCAAAAAGCATCAGAATAGAAGCTCGACGATCATATAGCATCAAAATAGATTTGAAAAGTCATAAAAATAGAGGCAAAATTTCGACTCGGTTAGTCGGTAACATAATATGCTTCTTTTTCATTCTTTCGAAGTTCTCCACCCGTTATAACACTATTGGACGTTCTATTCTCTAGATAATTAGGTGACCGGTATAGTACGCTGACCGGCATTACTTCGCCCTCCCCAATCTATTGCTAAGTCAGTCAGGCGTGAACAAATAACTAATCATAAGTCGGTAATTATCTCAAATTCGTATCTAGTTAGAAGTCTCTGTTCTTGTCAACAAAATTTCAAATAATATAACTAATTTCAAATCTTATATACGTATACTTAATTTATAGGAATGGTCTGTGCAAATATGTAGAAAATAGAAATATCATCCATGCCTCTTTTCAAAAAGATTACTATGAACATCCTGTATACGTACTAACGAATAAGTTTACAGGAAGTAGAAGAAAAATGTAATCAGTTATTGGAAGAACGACAAAAGTTGCATACAGCTTGGCAGCAAAAGAAGGTGTACTTGGATCAACTCATAGATTTACACTTCTTCTTACGAGATGCCAAGCAACTTGACAACTTATCCGCAACCCAAGAAGCAGCATTAAGTGGTGATAATTTTGGCGTTTCGGTGGAAGAAGTGGATGGGCAAGTTAAGAAGCACAATGAATTTGAAAAATTACTCGTGACCCAAGAGGAAAAACTGGTGGCATTGCAAGAACATGGCGACAAGCTTCTAACTCAACATCATTTCGACTCAGTTACTATATCACAACGCCTCAATGAAGTTGTGCGAAAACGCTTTCGTATACGAAATTTATGCGATGCGAAAAGACAAAGATTAGAAGCCAGTTTACTACACGCACAGTTTATAAGAGACGTCGGGGAGGCCGAATCTTGGTTAGGCGAAAAGCAGAAGAAATTAGAAGCCGAAGCATCTAAAGGAGATGTATCTAGCCTAGAGGATAAAATTAAGAAACTGCAAAAACATCAAACATTCCAGGCGGAATTAGTAGCTAATCAAGGTAGAATTGAGGAAATCAAAGGTAAATCTTCTTAAATTTCCAATGAAAATACTTCATCGTTAACAATAACTTTTCCAAAACGAAACTTTTATTGATAGATATTTTCATCCATTAATATTGCAGAAAAAGGAGAGACTTTATTGGCTCAGAATCATCCCGCTAGTCCAGAAATTCGGCACCAGTTGGATAATCTTCATACTTCGTGGAGAAAACTGTTGTTGGAATCTGATAATCGTGGTAGAGGCTTGGAAGAGGCGCAAGACATTCTAGAGTTCAACAATCAAGTTGAAAAAATAGAAGCTTGGATCAGAGATAAAGAAATGATGGTTCAAGCTGGTGATACTGGAAAGGATTATGAGCATTGCTTAAGTTTGCAACGAAAACTTGATGACGTTGACAGCGACATGCGAGTTGACGATGCAAGAATTAAAACGATTAACGCACTTGCGGATAAACTTATAAAGCAGGTATGGAACCGAGAAATTTATTTATTTATTTCCTTGCTTTATTAGGTACGTTCACCATTGTTTGATTTAATTCATCTGCACTTTAGAATTGTTTCGGTGATTCATTTAAGTAAATAGGTGTTAAATGTTATACACACATCTCTAATAATGGCGCACGTGATTTCGACAATTATATATTTTAATTGGAAGAGTAATGGGAAAGTCGTTTTGTTAAGATCAGAACATGATTTTATAGAGAAATCGGTCAGTCTGATGATGAAGTACCTTATACGGGAAAATGTTGCATCTTTGTTATGTTTAAATGTTTTCATTTTCCATTTGTATCCATCCCACACAGCATGGAACGTCTCAGCAATATATCCAGAATATTTTACACTAGCAAAGCTCGCGACTTCGTTCGCGTGAAATGTGATTTTATAAAACATAATCGCCCGCGACTTCGTTCACGTGGATACTTTATTATTATATCGGGTGTTTCAAAAGTAAGCGTAAATCTTCCGGGGGCATAATCCTCGGATAAAAATAAGACAAAACGTTCCGATCAATATGGGTCCGGAAATGCTTTATAAAGAAGCTACGTCCCTTCGAATGGGGTACCCTGAAGATGGTTTTTCCACAATATTTCCGAAACCGTTAACAATAAAATTTTGAAAATACATACACGGTATATACTTTTGGCGCTGAACTCGATTCTTAATTCAGAATGTAAAAACTTTTGTCAGGGGCGTCGCATACCGGGAAGGATAATGGCTAAAATAACCCTATTTTCAGAATTAATTTTCTCTAAAACGGTTCATTCTATCCAGATGAACTAAGAGTACCTTTTCTACGTAAAAAACTTTGAAATTTTATAACTTTGAACGAAAACCGTAATAAACTGAAACATAAAAAATAGGGTTATTTTAGCCATTAACCTTCCCGGTATGTAACGCCTTGTTTTATTTTAAATTCAGAATCGAGTTCAGCGCCAAACGTTTATACCGTGTATATATTTTCAAAATTTTGTTAACGGTTTCGGAAATATTGAGGAAAAACCGTCTTCAGGGTGCCCCATTCGAAGGGGCGTAGCTTCTTTATAAAACATTTCGGGACCCATGTTGATAGGAACTTTTTGTCTTATTTTTATCCGGGGATTACGACCCGGAAGGTTTACGCTTATTTTTGAAACACCCTGTACAGGTATAATAGATTCAGGCGTCATTTTTTGTGAAAATCCGTCACTACAATAGCTAAATACGTCCGCTTCCGTTTGTTCGCGGTTCGGTCACCCCGGCCCCCGCGCCACCTACCTACCCGTAGACCTACCCTCTCTCTCACTATTCACAAAGTCTGCTCAGCTCATCCCTATTCTCGGCATCTCTTTGCGCGGTCCTTCGTACGCTCCCCACTCCTCTGCTAGAGAAAGTCTCCAACGTATACAGCTGCGGACGCGTTTTCTCCGACTTGCCTAATATTTGTGTTAACTATTCAGTCCCCCGATGAAATGCCGTAATGATATATAGCCTATAACATTTCCAAAATTATAAAGAAGCCGATAATGAAAGTCCCATCCAAATTGGATCAGTAGTTCCAGAGATTACCTCCGACACTCAAAACAAACTTTCCCTCTTTATTACATTAGTATGGAGTATAAATTGCAAAAGTAATATTCTCAGATGATTTCAGGAAGGTCTCCAGAATGTCTCTGCAATATCTTATATCTCAATGGGGTTAAGATATTCTGCAGACATTCTGAACTAGTAGTTCTGTGAACAGTAGATCTTACCGAAGTCGTAGACTGAAAGCGGGATGGAAAGATTCTTTTTCCTCACTCATGCCCATTCTGAGGCCTTTTTCAGCCTATTTTTAGATCGTAAGATGGCGTTTTTCCCACGTGACATTGACCGGGAGTCTGCAGGCTGTCAAAATATTGCTTACTCCGAAGTGGGTCCTTTTTCCAAACTGGTAAACGCAACGTGAAATGAGCCGTGTATACTTCTGTTTGTTTTGTTTTGAGGAATGGGTATTTGTGAGAAAAAATAATATGTCATTCGCGCGCGCGCGCGGCTGAAATCCTCGGATTTTTAAGACTGTGTTTAGATCGTAGCACAAGACCTTCGGCGAGCCTCGTACCCTCACCATGCCTCGTGTTACGACCTAATTAAACACAGTCTGAAAAAACCTCGGATTAGCGTCTAATGACATATGATACTATTACCTGGAGTGTATATAAGATGTACCGGGCACCTGCAAACGCTGAATTTCCGAGCGACAAATATGAGTGCTCTCTACGGCTAAACTACTATACCCTAAATATAGATGCTCGCTGACTTCTTTGTAGGAAATTTTATTCTCTACAAAATTATCTGTATGAAAGTTTTGCCTATCTAACGCCGTTTTTGTAGCACTCGTGGTTTGAAGTCAAAAATCGTTATTCCATGTTCAGGACGATGAATTCCCTTTCCATCCTTTTAACCACATCCCCTAACGAGCTGACGTTGCGCTGAGGGTTGATAAAGTTATGTGTTGAGTTTCATCAAGATCGGCAAAAATGTTTAAAAGTTTTTGCGAGACAAATAAACGAATAGACAGGTAGACACACGAAAGCATTTTCGCTCTACCCTGTCGAACAGTAGATCTCACTACTTTCGGTTAAATATCTCTATGACATTCTGTGAGATATATCTATGAGATGTTCTTGGAGACATTCCCAGATAGCGTAGAGAATTCTAAAAAAGTTCCTTTTCAATTCTTGTATTTTAAAATGAGTTCGTTTACATGCATCGAAACAGTTTCAAATGTATTTTTATTGCTTAATGAGAGAGAACTCGCTTTTATGTCACCAAATGTGAGTTTATTTTCAAACCTAGAATGAAGTCCAAAAGTGTTCATAAAATAATCGCAATGTATTCAAAAAGTAGTCTAACATAATTCTTTTAACGTTTGGTAGGAATATATTACTCGAAATTAAAGTCCGATACAAAATTGCATTGGAATCTGATTTTATTGCCACGAAAATATAGAGATCTCGAAAATGTAGAGATCTCGAAAATATAGGCCATATTTCAGGGGGATAAGAGAGGTGTCAATGAGGAAGAGCCTCGTATATAGACACCCTTTGAATGACCTATAGGAGGAGATCAGAGTCTCTAAGGGAGAGCGCCCACCAAAGTGGCGTGGCATAAGACGTGGCAGCGACGTGGCAAAAGTCATTATTTCAACTCGTAGTGGCATGCTAGATGCATGTCGAAACAATGGTTTTTGCCACGTCGCTGCCACGTCTTATGCCACGCCACTTTGGTAGGCGCTCTCCCTAAGAGACCGTCCGGTACAAGTACTGTCTTTCATATGCCTACTATATGACAGCAGTCAGGCTCCAAAAGACGAGGACTCTGTTTCGCCCGAACCTTCTATCAAATCGTTCCGTACTTTCACTCACGAGAAAGGCTATCAGCTCTTTCTCAATGCTTTATGAACATAAAAGACGAATTCTTCTGAAATATCCGTAAGAAGTCTGAAAGTATTCTTGTATCACAATATTTTTGGATTCTAAAATACAATTCTCTCTTTCAACTTTTTATGAGTAGAAATAATGAATTCCTTAAGGAACTTGCAAATTGAATTGTTTTAGAATTCTTTTTGATTACTCGTGCTATCTGGAATTCCTATACTTATAGCAAGGTTTGCTTAGCATGCAATGCAATTTTACTTCCTGTGTAAATAAAACGAATAAGAAACAGCGAACACTAGCGGGTTCGCGTTTACTAAAAAGTAACTCAAATTTACGGTTCTTTTGTGCAAGCTCTCGGTGAATTATCCGTTGCCAATTTATGTGAAAAAGAAATGTAGTTTCAGTTACTGTTTTGGTATTTTCGGTAAATTGTTGATGTCATATCTTGGCGAAATAGAAATCAAGTCCACAATCTATATAAAATATTAAAAATCGTCGAGAGTTTTACAAATTCATATCTGTACCCCAGGATAAAAGTGTATTAAGTCCAGTTTTTACAAATTGGACTTAATACACTTTTATCCTGGGGTACAGATATATATTTCACAGATATCTCTATTGCTTAGTAGTATGTACATACAGTTAATTGAAGGGGCAAGTGGATAAAGGGGTTAATGAAATTTTTTAATTTTTACATTTTTTGTTATGGATGAAGGGGTCAAATGTAAAGTTAACACTTAAACCCTTCAAATTCATAGAATCTGCTGCATTTTAGAAGATATTTACTTGATAAAGGGGTTATGTGACACAATGTTTACAAAATTTGCTGGATAAAGAAGCTAAAATCACATAACCCCTTTATCCGTGTTATGAACTGCAGTAAGAGGTTAGTTAACCCCTTACAATCACACATATTTGGACTCAGATAGGGATTTTTTGGGCGCATTGAGAAGGTCCTTCGAAAAACAGAAACGGTCTATACTCCAGAACAATATCGGAACATAATACAGCAGGTTTCGAAAAAAGGATCCACAGTTAATAATATGGCACACCACTTTTATGACTTTGGAAAATTAGCAGCAAATTTGGGTTTAATACACAGGAAAAAGAATACGTTAAATGAAAAAGTTAACTTTCGTGATGGAGTAAAATGGATCAGAATTGAAAAATTTGGAACCTTTTTATACAAGGAATCATATGACCCTTATACACCTTCTAAGCAAGTTAGTTTACTGAAAAATCCATCGCGCAAAGAAATGCCCAAAATCATAGGAGAATCTGGGGCAAAGTGGGGACCCTAACGTATTTCAATTTTTTTCATATATAAAAAAAGTTAATTTAGTTGTAAATAAAATTTGTATCTCTTCCTTGATCGATATCGCTCTTGTGAAAAATGTTTAAATAGTAATATTCAATAATGTCTGAATATAATATACTGTTAAAGAAAAAACTACTTTCTCCCCGCTTTGCCCCAAGGGCGGGGCAAAGTGGGGACCGGTCAAAAAATCATAGTCGATGGAATTAAAAGCGATTTATTGTCACGAATCATTTAAGAAAAAAAACTTAAGTTACATATACTCGTACATTGAAACATAATGAGAATAAACCAAGTGAATGAAAATTCGGTGCGATGAGCTCGTTCATTTGCTTACCTAGCGTGTTTTGTTGGTCGGCCTCGAATTCTTTTGACAACCATCGGCACTGTAAACCATCGGACTATCGGACTTGGTCTGCTTGTCCTCTTTTGGAAGTTGATAGATTTGCAGTTTTTGGTCTGCCTCGGCCTCTTTTAGGAGTTGGCTGCAGTTCAGTTAGAGTAGTTCGCTTTTTTCTTTTGACTCTTTTTGATTAATTTCTTTGAGAAACAGTGAATTGATTTCATTGTATCTGGATAAGTCAGGTATTAAATTTTCACGATTGTGTGGCCAACGACTGAATTCGATATTCTTCCCCTTAAGCTGGCTCGGTAATTACCTTCCGGGAAAGGTGTGGAACCGTGACATTGGCGACCTAAGTTCGTCGAAATATACCACTTCGCCGATGACGAGGTTAACTATAGTTAGCGAATGATTCATGGTCGTGACGCTATTAAGCGATACGAACCGATATTCAGAATTCCGTCTACCATACGGCGGAACAATATCAGTAAGAGAATGCCTTGAAACCTTACCGCTTTGCCCCTCCCCACTGCTGTCAAGCTGAGCTGCAACGTCCAAAACTACACCAGGGCATTTTGTTAACTAAGTTCATACTGTTTTTGTTAGATATCGCTGTTCTGTACGCGAATTATTGACAATTACTCGCTTTGCCCCGCTCCCCACTTTACCCCACATTCCTCTACTTACTAGATTTACATAAAACACTGGAAATGTCTCTTAAAAAACGTTTACAACGAGAACATTAAACAACAAGTAAAATACGTTCCAGAACAACACCGATGGTTTTATGAAGAACTGTTTGTTGGTTTGAATAATGCAGAACCTAAATCACAAAAAAAGACGTACTAAATAAAAGTAAAACAACTCTTGCTGCTTTATTGCTACCAAATAGGTATTACTTAAACAATATGTTTTTATTTTTGATATAATAAATAAGTCCAAATAAATACAATGACTCATTATTCCATATTAAGTAAACTAATGGGTTTTTCTTTTTTCTTCGGATTTTCAATATTTTCATTCAGAATTTTTTCATAGAACCATCTATAATCCTCGTCACTATTGAAATTCCGAAGAAAAAAAGAAAAACCCATTAGTTCACTGTTATATTTGTTAACCAATGTTTGTTGATCGGTTAACTAGATTTTAAACCTCATTATATAAGAGTTTCTAGATTCTGGATAGTAAAAAAAAATAATCAAAACCAACATGACTCCTATATTCAGAATGAACCCTATAACATGTTTCGTTAAGTTGGTGGATTAAGGTGTATGTACACATAAATCTAAATTTAGTAAAAACATCTCACGTTTTTGTTTATTAGAATTCATCAAAGAAATTAACGTATTTCTCACTAATTTATGCGATATTATTAAATAAATTAAATAATAATTTTTAAAGTTCTAGTTCGAAACGCGTTTCATTGAATAACTCGGAAGTTCCCAAATGTTAGATAACTCCTTCATCCACTTGCCCCTTCAATTGTAACTTTTCACCACGCGGTTTTGTTTAGGTTAGATTAGCGTTGAAATCTAGCAAGTTTACTGATTCGCTTAAAGCTCCAGTGAAAGATTTGCGCTGCTTAGTTAAGTATCACAGTAAAAAATACTCTATTAAAAGCGAGGTGAGATACAAAAGGGAAGAAGCAAGAAACCGAAAACATAAAGATGTAAAAATATAACTCTATAGAGACGCGAGAGTTAGTGAGGTAATTCAGTAAGGAACTCCCCAGTGGCCCCATCTGACGCGGGCAGTATCGATAATTCCAACAGTCCCACTTCCACATGCTTTAGCGCGGACGCTCTAGGTTGAGCTGTCGTGCCCTCTATCCGCCATGCCTTCGTGAGGATATCTGCCTGTTGGTCCTCGGGAGAGACGTGTTTCAGGGCAAAATTTCCTTGTCCGTATTTCTCTCTTATGAAATTTTCACT
Organism: Xiphydria camelus; assembly: GCA_963678675.1. Taxonomy (NCBI): domain Eukaryota; kingdom Metazoa; phylum Arthropoda; class Insecta; order Hymenoptera; family Xiphydriidae; genus Xiphydria; species Xiphydria camelus. The sequence continues at coordinate 12,495,438 of OY783192.1, read as the reverse complement.
TACGTACGTTTATGTGCTTAGTCCTTTGTGGAATTCTGGATTCATGATTAGCCACGTGCATAGTTGTGGAGACTATCGGCTCATTCAATAGGCTACTTAGTAGTCTTTTCATCCATATTATTTCCTTGGCGCATTGGTAGGCTGCTATATACTCAGCTTCGGTAGTTGACAGTGCGATGGTCCGAGTTTTAGCAAGTATCCGGAAGTTTATCGTCTAGTTTAAACAATTTCGTCGTAATCTACATCACTGAACCCTAGTAACTTGGTCCCCCGATTCCTCCTGAAAAGTAGTCTGTGTTTCGCTGTCTCTTTTAAGTAGGTATTTAAGAATTCTCTTAACGGCATTCCAGTGAGTTTTCTCGGGATTTTCCGCATATTGACTGGCGCTGTGTACTGCGAAAGTGATGTCGAGCCTTGACACATAGATACATGAGGCTTCCGATTACCTGCCTGTATGGCGCACTAGTAGGCTTCATTGCATGTTGATAGGCCAGTTCGCTCATCTGGTGATGTCGATCGGCGGGTATCGCTACGGGGTGCGTGTCCTGCATTCTGTATTGAGCCATCATCCTCTTAGCGTACGTTTCCTGATGAAGAAAAATCGAAGCGTTTTTGTTGATTTCTCTATTTGGAGACCTAAGAACAGGCTCACTTCGTCCTCAGTTATGTCGAACTCCTTTTTGAGCTCCCGCAGAATCTCCTTGATTTTATCGTCATCGTCCGCTATTGGGTGTACAACTTTACTTCCGCCATTTTCCTATAGATTGCCTTGCTCACCACTAGATGGCACTAATCACATTCCGGCCGTTCAAGTTGTGTTGATTATGGTTGATCATTGATTATTCTCAGGTCTCAATTAATAATATCCGAGCTTTCAGCCGTATTGGTATTATCAAACAGTGCATATCAATAATAATTTGTTTAAACAATGAAGTCATACAAATATTTCGAAAACAGCTAGATATACGGTGAAACGGAAAAAATTTAGATGGTTTATCGAAGAGGTCGAAATTTTAGACGCGATGGTATTATCGAATAGAGCGGATTGATAATTGTTTAAATAATAAACAGTTGCAAATATCTCGAAAACGATGATACATACGGCGAAACGGAGAAAATTTAGGGCTATTATAAAGGGGGTCGAGTTTTCAGTCACTACCGAATACAGCGAGTCAATAATTGTTTAAACAATAAGCTTTTGCAAATATCTCGGAAAAGTTGGGATACAGTTGGAATATCTCGGGATACAGTTGGGATGCCGGAAGCGTTCAGGAAATCCACTACAGTGTGAGCGACGCGGGGCCGCGCATTTTCATGATGCAGTAAAATTGAAAATGCGCTACAGTACTCCCTCCATAATTCCCTCCTCGTTGATTCAGAGCGCCCGAAGCACAAGAGGGGAAGCATTTCCCCACTCTTGTTATGACGTACGTTGCGCGCAGGTATGCATTGAAGGGGAATACGGGTTTAGTTTACGCGTCTATTTTGGTTGCGCGCAGGTATGTACCTCTCTAACGGATAGAGTGGGAGTATTCCATAATTCATTTTTCTTAGAATTCAAAGCCCCGTCGTACTGAATTATAGAGGGAGTACTGTACTAACTCAAATGTCTAGATATGTGGCGAGCTCCCTAACGGTAATTCGTTGTTCTTCGGAGACAATAACGGCAGCTGTATTCTTTAAAACCTCGGTGCAAGACGTTGAAGGGCGTCCCTCGCGCGGCTCGTCGGCGATGCTCTCTCTACCCTCCTCAAACGCTTTATACCACTTGTAGAAGGTCACCTGGTTCATAACAACTTCACCATACAGAGTAGTTAATAATTCATACGCGTCTTTTCGATTCTTTCCGAGTTTCACTACAAATTTCACGTTACAACGTTGCTCTAACTTTTGATCCATGCTCGTCATGGTAGGCGAATATCTAACACGCGTTACGTGAATCGTCACATACGTCCACTCACTGCGCCGATCGACTTGAAACTGGCCGTTGTAGGTGGCTAAAAAATGGGCTACACGATTATATGCAGTGTTGCCACCCTTCGCAACACAATTCCAGTCAGGATCACTATTATCATTACTTTTTGAACAGCCCTCGTATTCTTCTCTTATCATGTCTGTCGATCATCTTTGGGCCCTTTGAACGAATTAAACTTTCTGGCTGCATCGGGACGTGATCGTGGAACTCTAGATATGAAACTGCCATCTTTCTTGATGAGCTACTGTAATATAAGATATTAGTTTTGCTACAAAACGGAGGTTTAAATTACATATACAGGGTGTTCGGAAAAAACACCGACACAGAAATAGGGGTGATAGATTACGTCATTACAAGTATTTTGATATAAGGGACCTATACCCGCAAGCGCCCCCTTCTGGAGATATCAACTTTTTAAGTTTATAACGACCGAGGTTGATCAAAGTAGAATAATAAGAAACGTATCAAGATGGTAACGAATATTTAATTTTACGAGATACAAAAACAATGTACTACAGCAAATGCTCAAAATGACGGCCACCCATGTCCATGCAACATCGGAAACGATTCTGGATAGATGTGCCACTGCGCAAACTGCTTGCGGAAAGGATAACCGCTTGGCTCAAGTCCTTGTACTTTTCGAAGATGATGCGGATACAAGGAGTTTTCATTTGTTTTTCAATTGTACAGGTAGACAAAAAACTCAATATTATTCTACTTTGATCAACCTCGGTCGTTATAAACTTGAAAAGTTGATATCTATAGAAGGGGGCGCGCTTGCGGGTATAGGTCCCTTATATCAAAATACAGGGAGCGCCAACGAAACTTGCTGATTTGAGAGGTGGATAAAACAAAAAAATATATAGATACGGTTTTAATTATTTTTTCTTATATTTGTACATAATGGGAAATTTAAAATTACATGGTTTTAAAAATAATATTAGGCAAGTGACGCCCCTCATTATCAATACACTGAATTAGACGATTTGTGGAGTTTTGATTAATTAATTCTAACATAGCTACGGATATTCCGGCTATTGCTTGGCGAATATTTTCCTTTAAGTGGGGTAAGGTCCTTGGACGATCGGCGTAAACAATAGATTTCAGATAACCGCATAAAAAGAAGTCGCAAGGGCGGGCACCTCGGGCGGGAATATTGAAGTGTACACGAAATGCACGCTGCGCGGCCGTTACAAAAGTAGGCCTCTAAGCCAAACGCGCGTTGCTCCTTCGGCCAATGCATTTTCGATATTGACGCTAATGATAAAGAAACTTCCCAAACCACATCTTCGCATGAGACTATCCCCACCCACGACTTACCCTCCCTCCCTTCATGGCACGCTGTTCAAATCAGCAAGTTTCGTTGGCGCACTCTGTACTTGTAATGACGTAACCTATCACCCCTATTTCTGTGTCGGTGTTTTTTCCGAACACCCTGTATAGTTATTTTATTAGTATGCTTTCTCAATATACCGTTTTAAAATTGTAATGACACACTAAGTAGAAAATGTAATTATAATTTTTTAATTTAATATTTTTTACCATTATGAAATTAATTTTATTACGGGATTCTGTTTAATCAAAGGTAGACTGAGAATTCACAAATAGGGTTTAGCAAAGCTATAGTAAATATTACATTGCCTACATAACCTCTAAATTTATAAGAGTAACAATAACGTATTTTAGTAGTAGATCTTAACTCTTACTAAACATTATTTCAACTATTTCAAATTAGTAAAATTGTTTACTATACATTGGTTCTTTTTACTATAATATCGTACTAATCTCAATAATAAATACATAGAACTATTTAATAGTTGTTATAGTTATTAAATGCATAGTTGGATATAATATATTAGGTGATTTTTATAATTGATTAGAATATTGGGAAATACTTTTTCAACCAATTCTTCTTTTGATGTCACTAAATTGCAGAAGTTATGAGGCAATGAAATTCGTCCTGAGGTCAGATTAACCGGCACCTGATGTGAGAATGTCTCAGCTGATCAATCGTTTTGCAGCTGGACATGCATATTTGTAGTTAATTTTAACGTCTTTACGTGTCGCCACAAAGTAGAGTATTTCAAGCAAGCATTTATTTCGTCCGCTGGTGTCGATCGAGGAATTATAGGTAATGTTTGCCTGAAATCTCCTGCAAGCAATATTAATGCGTTCCCAAATGGTATGATGTTTCCACGCAAATCTTGCAATGATCGAACAAGAGCCTTGAGCGATTTTTTATGCGGCATTGTGCATTCATCCCAAATAATAAGTTTGTATTTCTGCAATACTTTTCCCATGCCGGATTCTTTGGAAATGTTGCACGTGGGAGTTTCAATGAATTGCATGTTCAATGGCAATTTCAAAGCAGAATAAGCAGTTCTTCCACTTTATAGCAATGTTGCAGCTATTCCGGACGATGCAAGAGCTAAGGCTATGTCACTTTAGGATCGAATTGCTGCCAGAATCAATTTAATTAGGAATGTTTTACCAGTTCCTCCTGGCGCATCTGTAAAGGAGATTTCTTCAACCCCGTTATTGACAGTTTGTATTATTTGATCGTAAATGCCTTTTTGCTCAAGAGTTAGCTTAGGAATATTTGATTCCACATACGACAAAAGATCACCCGTGTTGTAATTTTGTTCACGACGTAATTCTACATCGAACGAAGCAGCAGCAGATCGATTCGTTGATGGCATTCCCAATTGATTCAGAATTTTGTTCATGATTTCTAAGCACAAATCTTCAATCATTATCAACGCTTCGTTGTAGATTTCTGCTCTGAAATCCATGTTCATATTTTAATTTTCCTTGCGTATTCAACGAAAAATATCTTGAGCTATGTGCGATTTATATTTCTCCTATAACTCTGTTGGAGATGAAGGAAAGCAGGTGAACAATATGATTGCAAACAAAATGCACGAATTTGATTTGGATGTGACATGTGACGTTCTCCAATAAATTCAGAGCTTGACGCTGGGTAATTCTCGAGTCTTGTATCTAACGGGTAAGAGTAGCGGTTGCTCGTCCCTGACCATTAGGATGGGTCAGGCTACCTCCGTGGTTTGATCCTTTGTACCTGGATGAGCCAGGTGTCAGGTTTTCCCGATCGGTCATCTATTGGGGTTCATCATTTCTCCTCCTTACAAAGCTGATTCAGTATTCGATGTATAGCGGTAACTATATGGGGAGTTACGCGTTGGCATATGTTGCGAACAGCTTCAGCCGCTGAATAGCCAGATTGATATTCGTACAGCAAACAATGTCTAACGTGCAATTTTATATCATCCATTCTTTATGTGATATTTACACCTTAATGTTTAAACTATGACTGAGATGAACAAACGTCACTCGCTGTTTATATACCGTCATTCGTAGAATGTTCTAGACGTTTCTCCAAAAAGCTAGACATTTTTTTACTAAACGCTCATTATTTATTTGCCAACCCAATATCAATAACTATGTATAACCTGAACATTTCAAATCCAATTTTTTTATTGAAGTTTTATAAAATTGACTCCTTAAAATCCAGATGCGCGTATATTACGCGCGAAAAACCTTCTGATTATCCATATATATCTTAATATATAATAAGATTACTGTAATGTCACGTATTCAACAGGGGCGTGATAACGAATCAAAAACAATTCAACAAAGGCGTGATAACTTTAACAACAAATGGAAGGGCTTACAAGGTTCCTTAAGCACGTACAGAGAAACATTGGGAGGAGCTCTGGAAATTCATTTATTTAATAGAGATATAGATGATACAAGTCAAAGAGTCACTGAAAAAGCAGTTGCTATGAACACAACTGACGTTGGAAAGGATTTGGTGGCTGTCGAACAGTTGCAGAGGAAGCAGGAAGCCATGGAAAGGGATATGACAGCTATAGAAGGAAAATTAGAGGTAAGGCACTGTAGTTAAAATAAGACTTTAAAGTTCCACGTATCTAGTATCACCCTACTTAAAAGTGCGAATATAATCGTATAATATCTGTGATTGAAACTATTAGAAATTTCCATTACAGTAGGACATTTATTATATCGCCGACCATAGAAGGACTGCCTAAATGATAAAAAATGCATCCAGAGGTATAGATGGTAAATGGTAGGGATATACAGGGTGACATTTTGAAAACTTGCCACCCCAACATCTCAGAAAGTTACAGATTTTCTAAAAAAAAAATACGGTTTCGGCAGTGGAGAGGGGGAACCAAAATGACATAATCAGAGACATACCCACTCCAACCCCCTAGGGGTAGCCCCCCCAACTTTGTAATCTTAAATAGCAACCCCCCATGTATGATACAGCATTGGAAAGCTCTTTAAAAATGCTTTACAACAACACCGAATTTTGGTACCTTTCGATGAGTAGTTTTCGTGCAAATCGAGAAAGAAACTGCTAGAAGTAAGTTTTGTAAATCTATTTATTTGTCTTATTTATATCTAAAGGTCACAATTACGTTACAATGAATTTTCACCACCTGAAAATGAAATGATTTCCATCACCTGATCTTACTCCCTACGATTTCTTCTTATGGGGACATCTGAAATGTGTTGTTTTTCAAACTCAACCAGCAAGCATTAACCAACTGGAATAAAGAATTACGCAAGAATGTAGCAAAATTTCAAGAAGAACATTTGAAAAAGTTCGAAAAATCAATGAAAATCATTTCAAAAATTTATTGTAACGTAATTGACCTTTAATAAATAAATTGACAAAACTTACTTCTAGCAGTTTCTTTCTTGATTTGCGCGAAAACTACTCATCGAAAGGTACCAAAATTTGGTGTTGTTGTAAAGCATTTTTAGGAGCTTTCTCCAACGCTGTATCACACATGGGGGGTTGCTATTTAAGATTACAAAGTTGGGGGGGCTACTCCTAAGGGGGTTGGAGGGGTTGCGTCTCCGATTATGTCATATTGGTTCGTTCTCTCCACTGCCGAAACCGTATTTTTTTTACAAAATCTTTGTAACTGAGATATTGGGGTGGCAAGTTTTCAAAATGTCACCCTCTGTATGTGAGGTATTCTAATTATAATCACCAGATTCAGAACTCGAGCTTTTTCTGTAGCATGTAAATTTCGTATATGAAAGCTGTGACAGAGAAAATGATCACTAGTCTTTTTTAGATTTTTGTATTGAAATAATCAGGTATTATTTTAGATTAAGCTCATTTAGCTTTAAGAATATATCGCACCCCGGCAAGAACAGTAACATAACTCAAAATTGGAATCTTCCCAAAAGACGACTTTAAAAGATGAATTATTATATTATGCGAGCGTTGACCATTTTCTGCAGATTATGATAATTATCATGAAAATTCTATGATAATTATCATAATATAATAATATAATAATTCATCTTTTAGTCGTCTCTTGGGAAAATTCCAATTTTGAGTTATGTCACTGTTCTTGCCGGGGTGCGATATGTATATTCCCGTGATATCAAAAAATTACACGAAACATTTTTGTCTTTCATCGTACTTTCATATAAAAATATTTACGAAAATATTTCGCATCATTTTGACCGTATTTATCCATTTCCAAAAGAAAAAAAATGAAAAAAATTGAAATTCATAGTGTGACATTTTTAATATTCTTGAAAAAAATTACACAACTTTTAGGTATAAAGTCCGAATTTTTTACGTTGATCCTATTCTGGTGAAATAATTGTTTCTATTTTTTATTTCGACTGAAATATGAAAACTATGCATTTTTAATTCAGAATGCTACTTCAGGGTTTCATTGTAGGCCAGTGCAATTAAGGTCGCTCATGGAACAAAATGCCTTAAAGCTGATTTATGCGGGATTATTTTGCTTTTATGGCTCCGATTAACATACTAAAAGTCCCCATCCCTCCGAGGGTGTAAACAACCCCAAAACTATCCCTAAAGGTGCATTTTTTTAGTTTTTCTCAAATATCTTAAAAACGGCTTTTTCAAAAAAAATGGAAGAGACCATAATTAAAGCAAATAAAATTACCTACAAAATGATATTTAGCAGTGCATAATTTGTTCGAAACTAGTGGCGAGCTGGAAGCGTTTAAAATTGCGAAACGTACATCCACCCTCAATATTACGTTTTACGGAGTGAAAATACACCTAGTTAGTTTATTTAAGACAATAGAATGTTAGAACATTGTGAAAAAAGTAAAAAACGTATATGTATAATAAATATAAATATACATAGAAAATAAAAAAAAAATATATATATGGGGCATTTCACAAGAAAACGACTAAGCGAAACCCATAGGGTCGGGCATTTACTTCATATATTTTTTTTACAGGGTTTTGGGTTCTAAACATACTCCCAAGTGGATTTTTTTTATTGCCTTTGTTTATACGGGATACCTCTCGACAATATTGAAAAATGTGATTTTCAGGGCTAATTTTCGAATAGAAGAAATGATAATTTAAAAAAACTTCAAATACAAAAAGGTTTTCTTTTTGAACGTACTTTCTGGAAAAAATATGCGGTATTACCAATACCGGCAGAAACGAAAATAATCACTATTTTTCGTCTCCTGAAAATACGCCATTTTTTATTTCAAGAAAACAAATTTTTAATTAATCTTCAAAGAATTACAAATTTTGTAAGCCGTCACACACCATGGAGTGTTATTTTTCAATGTTTTATGCACTATTTAAGAGAAAAAACTGAGTCATTATTTGTTTATGTGCTGGCAATTGCAGACTTGCTCGAGCAGCTAATCGCTTAACAGTTCCCCCAATACCATCGGAAGGGCCCTTGCCGTGCGCTGTGGCAAAAAAATGCCATTCAGCAGCGACGCCAAAATCTTCAAAATGATAATAAATATTACACAAATTTTTTTAATTTCTTAATTGCTGTGGCGCCCAATAATAAATACGATGATTCATCGAATCATCGATGATTTTGTTAAGCCGTTTATACCAATGCCATCAAAGATGATTTAGTTCTTAGACGGGGCGCCACAGCAATTTAAAAATTAAAAAAATGTGTGTAATATTTATTATCATTTTGAAGATTTTGGCGTCACTGCTGAATGGCATTTTTGCCATAGGGCACGGCAAGGGCCCTTCCGATGGTATTGGGGGAACTATTAAGCGATTAGCTGCTCGAGCAAGTCTGCCATTGCCAGCACATAAACAAATAATGACTCAGTTGTTTCTCTGAAATAGTGCATAAAACATTGAAAAATCAAAACTCTATGGTGTGTAATGGCTTTAAAAATTTGTAATTCTTTGAAGATTAATTAAAAATTTGTTTTCTTGAAATAAAAAATGGCGTATTTTCAGGAGACGAAAAAAATAGTGGTTATTTTCGTTTCTGCCGGTATTGGTAATACCGCGTTTTTTTTGTCCAGAAAGTACGTTAAAAAAGAAAAACTTTGTATTTGAAGTTTTTTGAAATTATCATTTCTTCTATTCGAAAATTAGCCCTGAAAATCACATATTTCAATATTGTCGAGATGTATCCCGTATAAACAAAGGCAATAAAAAAAATCCACTTGGGAGTATGTTTAGAACCCAAAACCCTGTAAGAAAAAAAATATATGAAGTAAATTCCCGACCCCCCATTGGTTTGTCGGTCGTTATTGGTAAAAGAAGATCTCCCTGCTTTCTCCATCCCCAAGAGGTAGCTTCCAACTCATTTTCCAGCCATTCCTGGATTGGTAATCCAACTGCGCTCAAACTGCATCTGATGCCGGTGGTAAAGAAGCTAATGAGAAGTTTGTACTTAAACTCTGTCTTGATGCATTGTTATGAAATTTGAAAAAGCGTAGCTGATTTAGCGTTTTTACTAACTTTCCGGCACCATACACAAAGCCAATAGAAACTCTTCTCCAATAGCGACTATATCCTTCTTATCTGCAGTGGGATTTTAAAAAATGGCTACTTTGGCTTGCATAGGTCCTGATGTTTCTCTAAAAGCCTATATGTAGACAACTTTCCTTTTTTATAAATTGCAGAAGTTATAAAACTTCGAAGTTACCAGTGACAGCAGCTGACATAAATCCGCTCCAAGATGGCCTACGTTCAAGTTCATACAAATGGGATGTCATCCACAAGCAGTTATGTAGTTTTAGTTGTTTCAGTCTTCCCTCGGGTACCTAAATCAAAAGTTACTGGTTCGGCATTAATATTCTTGAGACCCAAAGAATTTTTTCGATAGGGCACAAGTGGAAGGAAGCCGAATTTATCGATATCTCTTGCTTTTGGTATATTCTTTGGCCGAGCTACATTATCCGGTAACGAAATTGCACTACTCGGCGATACACACACAATGCCGCCCATACAGTGAAATGTGTCGTATCCATCAAGAGTTTTAATATTGAAATCGGCATTATCAAATACGCGCGCGCGCGCGCGCGAATTATTGACAGGCATTTTATGTAAGTTGATACCCACTGCTAGAAACAGCTGAGGCTTAAAATTTGAGAATTTCCTTGTATGATACACAGAATCCCAAAGCCGAAAGATAGTCAATTCAGTTTTTCGAACCGTACTTCCGATGCATGTGTACCCCAGTTCCAAACAAAACTGGCGATAGGTAAGATATTGGCCTTACAGCCGAACTCAATGAATTGGCTATTGCTATCTCTTTTTGATTCTTTTCACTAATTAATATAGATAAAAAGGAAAGCAATGAAGAGGGTATGCCTTGAATTCTGCCTTCTGAAATTTCTTCTGCTGTCGGGTACTTATCTAGTATGTAATATTTCGACCGGATGTATTCCTTTAAAATTTTAGCAGCACCCAAGATTATTTTTTCACGTTTTTCGGAACAGCTTAGTTTTGTGTCAGTAAACATTTCATTAAGAATTTCAGCATTATTACCTTTGAAACAGAAAATTATTGGGTGGAATCGTTTTTCTACGAATATTAGTTCTACATCGTAGTGTTCAAGTAACTTTTTTTAAAATATATTTAGGAGTCCAAAGTTCAATATCATTATCTTCGGCTAGTTCTTGCAGTTTAGAAAGTATATCAGTCATAGTAAATTGGCATATACTTTCATTGGCGTCATCAATGTATGCACATAATTTTTTAAATAAATTTATGTTTTTTGTATCCAGCGGGCGCCCTTTATCTAGTGTACGTTTATGGATAAACGTACCATAACAATTTTGGTGATAACGGGCCTCTGCGGCAACAAGGTCAATTTCGGTTTCAATTCGATGGCGCACTTGTTGTCCTCATTCATCATTTCTCTGTATACAGTGCTTTAAAATCGTATCCTTAATGGATAAGGTACTCACAATACAAACTTTTTGCATACTCTTTTTTCGGATACTCACATTTGTGGCACAAAACAGACAATTAGTTTTAAAGTTAATTTTTTCAGTTACGGATCGTCTTACCGACGTAGAAGATAGATTTGATTCATCCTGGGGTTTGCTTTTTGCATTCATACCAGCTTTAATACTTGTAGATCTTGTGTAATCTCGTCTACATTTTTCATGCAATACAATCAAATTTATATTTTGGAAAACAGCCCACTTTCCATCATCTCTAACTTGACTTGCTTTTATTAAGAGGCCGGCATACCAGGCCCACTAGTTTCTCCTGCGGGGCAGCGGTGAGACGAGGTAATGTCAAAACGCTAGAAGGGGGTGGAGCTACGCGAGGTTAGCGATGTTGCCGAATGCATGCAGTGTGGACACGGTCCGGTTAGGTTAGGTCTTACGCCGGCCTCAGTGGCGAGAGCATGGCTCGCTCCCGTTTAGACCGGGATACCGCGTCGCGCGCGCGTTCCAAGTGTCTCCGGGATTGGCGTACGTCATTTCACCAATGCTTCGATAGCGCAACGGTTAAGTTGCCGGGCTGGGGGTCTCGATGTCGCGGGTTCAATTCTTGTTGGGATTTTTTTTTTATTAACTTTTTTCATTCGATTACAACCTTTTCTTGTTATAGAAAGTGGTTTACATTATCGAATAAAATAAAAGTTTCAATTTTTTTCATAGTTTTACGTTATTTTCTTCCTCGTTGAGGTGAACCAATATTATTAGAAAGAACAGTTGGAAGCATCGTTGCATTTTTTATTCTTACATTTCGTCATGGGAATTTTTGGCTGCCGGAGATTTTATACACGATTTTTTGGATAATAATTGTCGAAAAAACATTTGAAGCACACCGTATTTTGACACCATGAACATTTGACGAATGGAACTTTGCCACACGCACATTTACACTTTAAAAGCGTTATGGGAAAGCAAATTTCATTGACATTTTCGAAAAACGGCCTGGTTGGCAATAATATTGGTTCACCTCAACGAGGAAGAAAAAATAACGTAAAACTATAAAAACAATTGAAACTTTTATTTTATTCGATAATGTAAACCACTTCCTATAACAAGAAGGGATTGTATAATCGAATGAAAAAAGTTAATAAAAAAAAAACTCGACAAGACTTGAACCCGCGACATCGAGACTCCCAGTCCGGCAACTTAACCGTTGCGCTATCGAAGCATTGGTAACATTATGCACGCCAATCCCGAAGACACTTGGAACACGCGCGCGACGCTATTCCAAGAAGTTTTCAAGACAAAATCGATTTGACATCTGCCGGGGTCCCCTTGTGAGATACGCCCTTACGTGATAAGACCGACGATATTCTGCTATTCGTGGCGGAGACAAATCTGACAACCCCGCAGTCCGTACGTAGTGAAGACGCTAGATGGAAGCATTACTCGGCTGATAAAAGTAGACGAGTAATAGGTTTGAAATAAAGGTTTTCTGCAATGGGCTTTCAGAAATCTTTCGTGCAAAAGGTGGTAGTACCTTGTACAAGGTTTATTTTAGGGTCCCATAGAAGAATTCATTTCAATACTTTGATTGTTTCCGCGTTTACAACTTGCAAAATATAGGTATATTTGTGAGGTCGCCGATGGATTACAACAAAGAAATTTATTTATTTTTTTCTATAGGGCCCTAGATTTATGTCTTTTAAGTGTGGTGGCGAAAAGTACAAAAGGTTCTTATGCACCATGTTGGAATTATCGCTTTACAGCCGCGACAACTTTTCGGGCGTTTCCAGACGGGGTGTGTCAGCCTCTTAATGTATCGATCCCTTTTTTATAAACGTTTACTGTTTTTGATAGACTTAAAGATTGGCCACAAATAGTACACAGATCCATTTCGAGCTCTGTAACGTAAAAGAAGATTGCTTTGAATGATAATACTTGAAACTTAATATCGGTTTTAATAGCTCCATTAATTGGCCGATGTAGTTGTATAGTAAGCCACTCAAAACAACATAACCCCAAAAAGCACCGAGCCTCAAAAATTAATATTAACACGTTAACTGCCACGGATGGTTCACGTGGCTCGAATTAATGTCACTTGTGAATCACGTATGATTCACATGGCAGTTAACGTGTTAAATCGTAATACTACTTTATAATTAAGTACTTACTTACCAGGATATATCTTTAAAAAAACGATACATCAGTTTCTAGTCGTTGCGCAAATCAAAAACGACACACCAGTAAAAATAAAGCAAGTAACGGGTAACACCACTCGCCCACAACTTAGTCTCTTGCAGTTCACATGTTATCCATTACTAAAACAATACAGTCTTTTCAAAAGTATAAAGGTGAATATTTATGCCGCACTGAGTCCGCTGATTATTAGAGAGATGAGCTCTCAAGAAAAATGACGTGATGTGCACTCGTGGATCTCTCGTCCCCCTCTACTCCGATATTCGGGCCAAGAGGCCCTCCCTCTGCCTAGTTCGTTTCCTTATATTATGAGTCGCTCAGTATTATCGCAATGTTTATGTGCCCAACCCTCGGCATCGATACGGCATCAATACGGGAATGCTAAAGGGTGCTCTTGCCACTCGAGCTCGAGTATGGTGGGAATGTTTACGTGGCGAACTATCGACATCGACCATGCATCGAATATCGTCCTAATATTTATCCGTCTCCACTTGCATTTAGCCGCCTAGCATACGTCTATTACGTAATGATGGGCCGATTGTAAAATTTCTTACATTTCAGAGACACTGAAATAAAAAAATACCTAACTTTATTGATTTAACACTACTTGTTCTTTATTTTTGAGTACTTTTACATGGGAAAATAATTCGATGGCATTTACGCTGAGAAAAGGGTGTTTTTTTAAGGCCGAAAAATATTTAATGACTTGACACTTACTGTATGCCACTGGTTTATTCAAATTGTGTATATATATACACTAAATTGTAGGTAATTTTATTGGCTTTCATTTTAGTCTCTTGCATTTTTTGAAAAAAAGGAGTAGTTTTTTAGATATTTGATAAGAACGAAAAAAATGTACCTTTAGGGGTAGTTTTGGGGTTGTTTGCACCCTCGGAGGGATGGAGACTTTTAGTATGTTAATCAGGGCCAAAATATCTAAATAATCCCGCATAAATCAGCTTTAGGGCATTTTGTTCCACGAGCACCATGTTATAAAAAATAACTTCACTAACCTATTGGAACAACAGTCAGGTTACCGTGTACCCCATTATCGTTTATTTGAAATCAGAAAAGGAAATGACATTGAAGAGTTTATCCCTATCTCCGATGGTCTTCATCGCAATTCAATTGCTGTCTACGCTTAGTCAAAAATCATCATTGAATTCATAAAGACTCTTCCTAACAGTGTAACCAAGATTTTTTGTTTCTCAGACGGCGCACCCCAGAAATTCAAAAATTATTAGAATTTCTTGAAGATGAACGATTATAAACATGATTTTGGAATACCTGGGGATTATAATTTGAATACCCCATGTACACTTTATGTCCGATTCGTTGGCTCACAGAATGAGACTCGCGATAATGCGAGAGAGAAAATATTACACCGGTATAGATGAACAATGCCGATAATAGGTATAAAGTCAACAAAAAATGCACCGAAATTGTATATTATTCGCGGCCACGGATTCTGTCATTCTGCCCTGGGAGGTTAGGTTGTCGTGTCAATTACCGACAATACGATACTTTATCATTGAAAAATACTGTCATATGCACATATCTTGAGCATAGAAGTGTGCGTCTCCAATGAGCTGTACCAATTTTGATTCCCCTCACTACATGGAATCGGAGTGGTAGCAAAAAAAAGTAGTGGATAGTGAAATAATAATCGGCTGACGAAATAATAAATGTCCTACTAATACATTAACCCTAGAATGGATACGTGACCCCCTTGGGCTTTTAAAGGAAACATTGAGTAATTTTGACTCCCATGTGGAAAAATCCTATATGTCCGTATTTTTTTCTTTGGATAGTTATGGATTTTGGTAAATAACAACCAACAACGATGTAATCAATTGATTTTGTATATTGTAAATATAGGGCAAATATATAATTACAATAAAATATCACAATAACTGCCAGGAGGTAGTTTTTGTTGACTATTTCACATACACATTGGTACTTCAGTTTTATAATAAAATTTAATTAGATAATGAAATAGTTATTAATTCAAAATGAAGTTATGAACTTAAAATTATGAACAGTCTTTGCAAGATTGGATTTGATGATTACCACAAATGGCTTTCTTACAGCCCTTGCAAAATGTGGTTGTGTATCGTCTCAATGAAAATGGACAAAAAGAGAACTGCTCTAGCACTACTGACTAGATATCCTGAGGAAAGCATAGCATGAAAAAGGGGGCACCACCTATACGTGATTTGCCAGTGTTACCAATTGAAGATAGCGAGGAGTAAGATTTCCTCAATGTTTCCATTCTAGGGTTATATAATATTGAAAGTAGGCCATGTCAAATGCTACAATAGTAGCCGGTTATACAAGGTATCCCATGTTATAATTGATAAGGTCGATTATTTCTCAAACAAAGCGAGATACAAAATAATTGCAAAGATAAAAGTTTTATGATTTAAGGGCCGTTTGCACGGTGATAGTTTCTGCGATAGTTGCTGTCATGATAGCCTGTAAATAACCTGAAAGTAACTGTCAGGCTGACGCAAGAGTACTGTCGCGTCAGCATGACAGTTATTTTCGGGTTATTTACATGGTGATAATTCATGTGATAATGGCTATCATGACAGCAACTATCGCAGAAACTATCACCGTGCAAACGGCCCTTTAGGAAAGAAAATAGGATAGTGCAGTCGAATGAAATATAGATAACACAATTCTTTTGAACAATTTTCGTTGCGGCTTTTTTTTCAATGTAAACGATATTTTACTTCTGCAAAAATTTTAGATCTCATCATGACTAATCGAAAAAGTTTAAAATAAAATATACAGGGTGTTCCGCTCAGGATAATCATGGCGGGTGTGACCTAATTTACCAATACTTGTCTCGTCGACCAATAATGGATTGACGACATAAATATTTACTGACAGCCAAGTTCCCCTTACCCCACTCATCTATCAGTTTCACTCGGTGCATTCAGAAGTGTAGAGCGAGTGACAGTGATCGATGTAAACGATCGATAGTTATTTTTAGGTTACGAAGTTCGCGCAATATCAGTGAAGTGCAATCAAGTACAATATTTGTA
This sequence comes from Xiphydria camelus, assembly GCA_963678675.1. Classification (NCBI taxonomy): domain Eukaryota; kingdom Metazoa; phylum Arthropoda; class Insecta; order Hymenoptera; family Xiphydriidae; genus Xiphydria; species Xiphydria camelus. The sequence continues at coordinate 12,478,989 of OY783192.1, read as the reverse complement.
TCGTGATTCGGCATGTGAAAAGCACCTTCGGGTATGGGACATTACGAAGAATCAACACTGGACTATGTAGATAAAGGAATAAAGTTAATAAAAGTATCATTAATTTAATGAATCTCAGTTAACCCCATTTTTTATTTTTCGATGACGAGAGTGAATGAAGAAGGGGTAACTATTTTAATTGCAATTTTGCCATATTTTGCAGATTGTTTTCCAAGAATGCGTTCCGATATTCATTGCCAGTTCAGCAATCGTAGTTATGTCTGCCAAAGGTGGGGTTAACTGAGATTTATTAAATTAATGACACATTTAATAACTTTATTTACTTACACAATCTAATGTTAATTTTTCATAAAGTTTCGTGTCCGAAGATTCTTTTGAAACTCCGTATCACAGCATGATTACTTTACTTTACTGCACTTCACTGACACTGCGCGAATTTCGTAACTTAAAAATAACTATAGATGATCTATATCGATCACTATTACTCGCTCTGCCTCTCTGAATGCAGCGAGCATAGCTGATAATTGCGTGGGGTAAGTAGAACTTGGCTGTTAGTCAATGCTTATGCCGTCAATCCATCATTAGTCGGCGGGATAAGTATTGGCAAATTAAGCCACATCCGCCATGACTATCCTGAGTGAAACACTCCGTATATCCGTTGAAAGGTTTGTGAGATATTGACATTCGAAATATGATGCAAGAGTCAATTATATCGTACGTCACTATATCTTCCGGACTTGGTCGCGCACAGCGTAGCTTACTTGTACACTTTTGCGATATTTCATAAATGGTTCAACGAATAAGCATTTAATTTTATACCTTTTATGTTAATCTTGATAAGTAGTATTAAAAAATTTCATAAGAATAAAAGAATTGATGTCCAATTCAAAAAATAGTTAAGACGAAGATTTATTGGAAATGGAGCTACCTACAATTGGATTGATCATACCATCCTTTTTCTCTTCTAAATCCATAATACTTCCATTTACACTATTTTTTTATACTCCGCTTTATTTCTGAAATAATTAAAAATATTATTTAAAATGGGACATCCAATATGATTAATACCATTAATTACACTGCTTAACAAAGAAAACATCATCACAATTAAAACTAAGTGGGTTGTAGGGGTAATATGGGGAAAACCAACCAGCTGGGTAAGACCGACCAGGTGTTTTTTATTTGAAAAAGCGCGCCAACTACAGTGTAATACAGCGCTATCGGTGTGTATATGTGCAGACTGTCAAGCAGAAGTGTCGGTGACGCCGTGGTTAGGCTTTGTGGAATTTTGTGCGTTAAAACATTTTTTTTATAACACGTGCATCGAAAGTGGTGCTTTTCATGCTAGTTTTACGGGACGAAAATAGCAAATTGCACGCTAGGATAGAAAAGTTGAGCTCGCGCATGCGCAGTTTATACTTGCTTCACTTTCGTCCCTTGGGTAAATTTTCGTTCACTTTCGTCCCTGAAAACTAGCATGAACAGCACCACTTGCATTCACTTGTTATAAAAAATATCGTGTGCAACACGGACTAAAGTTGGCGCCGACGAGTGTGATTGCAGCCCTCGCTTCGCTCTGGCAGCAAACTTCACACTCGTCGGCAATCGCCAATTTTCAGCCCTTGTTGCACAATATACTATTGTCACTCAGTGTCAAATACTCGGTTTCATGGGCATCCTCGACGCATGTGAAATCACCTTTCGCACACCAATTCGTGAAAAGTTGCGCAGTGCGTGAAATCGTCAACCTCGTATTTGACACTTAGTGACAAAAAATAGAATTCGTTATTCGGTTGTTTCGCGCCGTTTTAACGAGTGTGACTGCCGTACTCGCTTCGCTCGTGCGGCAAATTTTACACTCGTTTAAAACGGCGCTTCACGCCCTCATAACGGAAATAACTATTTCAACCTAAATTGTTGTAACTACACTACGCAACAAAATTATCGCAACAACTTATTATACTCTAAAAATTGTCAAACTTCGGAAGCCCGTAGCACAGCGAAAAATCATCGTATCCCTATCTTTTTTTTTTAAATTAAAGCTTAAAATCTCAGCTTTGCTATCCCAAAGTTTATTTATCGATTTAAAGCACCGAGAGATTAAGAGACCCTGAAAATCAAGGTCATCTTTTGAAACTTAAAAAATTGCAGTTTGCGCATTGACACGGAGTTGAAAAAATTTTTTTCAAATTCTGATTGCAAAAAATGAAAGTTCAACTCTTTACCTTTAATTTAAAAAAAAAATGTTTACTTTCCGATTTTTCTACGCCATTCTACAGCGTTTTAAATAAAAAAAACTGAAAATCCCCGTTTTTGGGAGTATTACTCAACTGATCATCAATTGCGTAATTTTTTTGAACTTGTAAATTTTTGTTTCGAATTATTGGAGGTCGTATATTGCCTCCAGGTATACCTGGACTACTTCTTCAGGGATTTTGGTATCGAGATGGGGACATTGGGGCGAAGTTACATAGAAGCCGTTCGTAAGTTAACACGGGGTATTGGGGCCAAGTTAGACGTTGATCGCGAGTTAATCGGGACATTGGGGCCAAGTTAGAGGTCGCCGAAAAGGTATTGCACGTATGTTAACTTACTGTACAAGTGTACCTGGACGAGTTCTACATAGGAAGTTTCTTCTGCATAGGAAGTTTCGTGTTCGAACGGTATTTTCACTCCTGAACATCGAAAAATTTTGTAGGCCATCATCTGTTCTTTGAGAAAAAATTCATATGAAAGCGATGCATTTCGATGCCCCAATAAAGCCCATGCATTTGTCTTAAAAAATATGATTATTTGTCGCGTTACCTGGGCTCTGTAACACGGGAAAAAACGGGATTTTCAGTTTCTTTATTTAAAACGCTGTAGAATGGCGTAGAAAAATTGGAAAGTAAACATTTTTTTAAAATGAAAGGTAAAAAGAGTTGAACTTTCATTTTCTGTGATCAGAATTTGAAAAAAAATTTTTTGTAACTCCGTGTCAATGCGCAAACTTTGAAAATTTTTAAGTTTCAAAAGATGACCTTGATTTTCAGAGTCTCTTAATCTCTCGGTGCTTTAAAGTAGTATGGTCATGAATCGATTTCCAAGATTTAAATATGAAATAATTATGTATGCAAGCTAATATCAATAGAAACCTCCTGGTGCAATTTGGGGTAGATTGACCGTTTAGTATGTCTGATAAAAATTAATTACCGAGTAGAAAATAACCCAGAGTCTTATGGGCAAGACACATTTCTTTGGGTTTGTATGTAAAATCCAAGATTAAAATATAAAAAATATACCAAAAAACGGGGAAAAAAAACAAAAATTTACACCCATTGATGAAAATTATTGACCGTTTGATACTTTAGTTATAACTAATTTCTGCTTCTCGGTGTTCGGAAATAGCGCGTCGAGTAGATGCGGCAGCGTCGCGTCAGTGGAGTGGGTTCAAGCGTGCATTTCAGATCTCGTTTTCCCCACGACACACTCAAACGTTTGAGTGTATCGTGGTTTTCTCTACTTAGTCCAGTCATATCGTACATCCAACCTTGCAATAATTAGGGTAAACCTAATTTTTTTTATATGTTGTTAGGATCCACCTGAGTAGTATAAATCCAGATTTGTGCAACCCTGAAAAAGTTGTGCTACCTGAGATATAGCCAAAAAACCGCGATATGTTTGGACTTTTTTCAATTCCTTGCCAAAAAGACACTAAAGGGAACTTCTGGCGAAAAAAATCATTCTTACCTTTTCTAAAGTAGATAAAATTTGCTACAATTTTAGCTCTAGCCGAGTTCGGTAGCTCTTGTAGTTGATGAGATACAGCTTTGCAAAAATGACAATTTTTTTCTAAAACGGGCAAACTTTAGCTTACGCTCTACTTTCGAGTGTAATATTTTCAAAAGTACTAATCCTACATAAAAACTTCGCAAAATAAAATTTTAGAAAATTTAATTACCTTCCACTTAAAAATGGCCAAAAACCCAAAAAGTCACAGTGAGATATTGATAGAAGCCTAAGGCGAGGAGAGCGGGATCAGGTAGGAGGGAAATAATTATTTCATTGGACCAACAGTGATTTTGTTACTCGAACCGGACCAGGTGATTCTTATAGATTTATGTGCGCTAAAAACGAATCTGACTTTCAGATTTGCGACGTTGGTCAGGATTTCGAGATAGTTGAGGTTAAATATACGAAAACGGGCGATTTTGGCCATATTTACGGGTCTATTACAATGAAAATAAAAAATGTTTCTTCATTGCACTTACTTATTTGAAAGTGTCGTTTTTGAGCTTTTCAATATATTACTTGATTGTTCCTAAATGATTTTACAAAGCCAAATTTCACTACAAGTCGATCATGTAGGTCCACCGCACACCACGCGTCTGATATATTTAGGCCATATTCACGGCTCTATTACAATGAAACTAAAACATTTTCCTTAATTGCACTTACAGCATTTGAAAGTGTAATTCTTGAACTTTTCAATACATTACTTGATTGTTCCTAAACGATTTTATAAAGCCAAATTTCAGTACGACAAGTCTATTGTTCAGATTCATTTAGGCGTGTAGCGCGGTAAACCTACACGATCGACTTGTACTGAAACTTAGCTTTATACAATCGTTTAGAAACCATCAAGTAATGGACTGGAAAATTAAGAAACGAGACTTTCAAATGCTCTAAGTGCAATTAAGAAACATTTTTTAGTTTCATTGTAGTAGAGCCGTGAATATAGCCTAAATGTATCAGACGCGTGGTGCGGTGGACCTACATGATCGACATTTCGTACTGAAATTTGGTTTTGTAAAATCGTTTAGGAACAATCAAGAAATGTATTGAAAAGTTGAAAAATGACACTTCCAAATGCTGTGAGTGCAATTAAGACAAATTTTTTAGTTTCATTTTAATAGAGCAGTGAATATGGCCTAAATGTATCAGACGCGTGGTGCGGTGGACCTACATGATCGACTTGTCGTAGTGAAATTTGGCTTTGTAAAATCGTTTAAAAACAATGAAGTAATGTATTGAAAAGTTTAAAAACGACACTTTCAAATGCTGTAAGTGCAATTAAGAAAAATTTTTTTGTTTCATTGTAATAGACCCGTGAATATGGCCAAAATCGTCCGTTTTCGTATATTTAACCTCAAGTATCTCGAAATCCTGACCAACGTCGCAAATTTGAGAGTCAGATTCGTTTTTAGCGTACATAAATCTATAAGAATCACCTGGTCTGGTTCGAGTAATAAAATCACTGTTGTCCAGAGTGTAATAATTTATTATTTCCCTCCTTCCCGATCCCGCTCTCCTCACCTTAGGCCTCTATCGATATCTCACTGTGACTTTTTTGGATTTTGGCCATTTTTAAATGGGAGGTAATTAAATTTTCTAAAATTTTATTCTTCAAAGTTTTTATGTAGGATTAGTACTTTTGAAAATATTTCACTCGAAAGTAGAGCGCAAGCTAAAGTTTGCCCGTTTTAGAAAAAAATTGTCATCTTTTTGCAAAGCTGTATCTGATCAACTAAGACAGCTACCGAGCTCCGCTAGAGCTTAAATTATAGCAAATTTTATCTACTTTAGAAAAGGTAAGAGTGATTTTTTTCGCCAGAAGTTCCCTTTAGTGTCTTTTTGGCAAGGAATTGAAAAGAGTCCAAAAATATCGCGGTTTTCTGGCTATATCTCAGGTGGCACAACTTTTTCAGGGTTGCACAAATCTGGATTTATATTACCCAGGTGGATCCTAACAACATATAAAGAAATTAGGTTTACCCTAATTATTGCAAGGTTGGGCTCTTTTTTATGTACGATATGACTGGCCTAACTGGGCCACGAGCCCATTGATAATATGCGTTGCCACACATAAAAAGACGCTAGTCAAAGGAGGCACATTATTTGAATAATAAGTGAAAAATAATCAAAATAATCGACTAATTCTTATGGTCATAAATTTTATAATTCACAAAGAGAATTTTCAATTATAAATCATAGTTTTTTGATGACTTTTTTTACGGACACTCAACGATCACTTTGGAGAGTGACCATACTACTTTAAATCGAAAAATAAACTTTGGGATAGTAAAGCTGAGATTTTAAGCTCTAATTAAAAAAAAATGATAGGGATACGATGATTTTTCGCTGTGCTACGTGCTTCCGAAGTTTGACAATTTTTAGAGTAAAATAAGTTGTTGCGATAATTTTGTTGCGTAGTGTATTTCGAGTTCTGAAATAGGTGAGTACACCGAAAAAAAGTGATTTCTTTCCAATATATATATGGCATCTATTAGCTTGAACATCTATTGTGTTGAAACCGCACGCAGAAATTACCTCATTTTTGTAATAATATCGTACGGGAAAAGTTTTTAGAAGCATGCATTATTGGGTAAAACCGACCGCAGTGGTCGGTCACATGCAGAATGTGCAGGCGTGGAAATCACTCAACTGTACATTTGCCATTTTTGCCAGCCATAGATCTTTTGAGAAATCGTAAAACTTTGAAGTTACTTATTGCTTGTAGTTACCATGCCTACGTGTTTGTCAGCTTTGTTCTTTTTTTCATGTCATTAAGGGACATTTTGTAAAAGCTTTTATGGTCGATATTGCCCGAATGGGTAGGGTAATACCGATCATTTGCATTTATTCTATTTTATGAAATAAATAATTTATTTTCTTTTATTTCCATGTTTCCGCTGTCTCTTATTCTTCCCTAATTGTACTTTGTTACATTTTACATAAAACAAGCTTTAAATTCTAGCTGGTTTGGTATAAACCTTAACGCAGTAAGCTATAAATGGCATTTTTGTCAAAAATTGCACTTACGAGGTTTTCAAAGTAAGCTATCGATATACGAATATGAGTTACTTGGAGTTTGGTTATTATTTATTGATGGAATGTAGATGAATTTGGCCATGCCCCTTAAGAGTCACTCCTAAGTGTAAGTTTAATACCTACCTGTTTACCTGTATAATCTACCTGTTTTTATATTTCTAATGAGAAAAAGGATTTCAATTTGTCGAACAGAATATTATTATTTTATGTTAATTACTGTTCAATAATATTTCACCTTTTTAATCCTAATTTATTTTGAATACGGTAATAAACTTATTATTATAAATCAGTATTTAATACTAGATAATTCAATACAAATAAGAGCGATATTTCTGATTGTGCAAAATAAGCCAAACTTCTATAAAGGGACTCCTATTTACAGGTTACGTCTTCAAATGTATTTTTATTTTATATCCCTAATTTTTCACGAAATTAATTTGTATTGATAATATTTTAAAAATCAGAAGAGCGTTCAAGTATGTGTTCTGCAGTAGTTTTTTAATCAATTAATTATTAATCTGTTACTACAGTAAAACCTGCGGATAGCGGAACTCCAGATAGCGGAATTTCCCCGCCGTCACGCTTTACTGAGCACGGAAGCTTCCTCCACTTAAAGGTGCGTCTGAGCGCGCCGGAGTTTCCGAGCATTTCCAGATAGTGGAATCAGAGAGTTTGTGATTTTGCACATATTTAAGCGTCTTTCTTTGACAAAATGTGACTCAAAGAAACTGAAAATTCTACAGTAGCTTATTTTTACATATTTATATTGATGCAAGTTAAAAAAAGACGTCTTCGTTATTGATTTCCATAAAAATTGAATGATCTGTGCACACTGATATACAGCTAAATCGCTGAATTGGTAGATTCTGTTATTTGGAGGCAAGCGGCGTCTTTACATCGATACAACACATACGCGTGACAATCAGCTCCGGAACGAGAAAGTGCGGGACTGATTTCTCCTCATTTTATTTCTTTTTGCCCAGAGATTTCCGCTAGGTATCTGCAGGTTGTACTGTAGAAACAAAAATATGATACAGAAGGATAGAAAACCTTTGTCTTAGTTTTATCAATTTTTTCTTAAACAGGATGTACATATCGGAATATTCATAAATATATTTTGTAGATCGGTAATCATAATTGTTAGTTTTACCTATTTGATAGCAAAAAATTGCAATTTATGGTATCATGAACGATACATGACAAAGAGATTTTTATGGCTGTATAATATGATTGCAGGAACATAAAATAGAAGCTGATGAATTATCTCGTAAATATCCAGATAATGCCTTGCAAATAAATGCAATATTATCCGAATTGCAATCGAATTGGGAAAATTTACAACATTTAACGCAACGTCGTCGTGATGTTCTGAACCAAGCTTATACGTTACATAAATTCGAAGCTGATCTCCATGAATTAGATGTGTGGGTAGCAGATACTATAAAACGTATGAATGAATCTGAACCTCCAACCACGATATCCGAAGCCGAAGCCTTACTGGAGTTACATCAAGAGAGAAAAGCAGAAATCGATGGAAGGCAAGAGACATTTAAAGTGCTGAAAGAACATGGCCAGAGACACGTTTCTCTAAATGATGACATTCAAAATAGCTTGGATTATTTGGAAGAACTTCGACAAGGGCTGTTAGATGCTTGGGATGACCGTAGGCAGAGATTAACGCAAGCGCATCAGTTACAATTATTTAAGGAGCAGGTACGTCTTTTAGAGAATCTAAGTAATAATCCATTGATGGTGAATAGTGTTCCCATACTATTAATGCCCATATAGACGATGAAAGTTTACGACTCTCATATCACGGCTATACTGTGTAAAGAATGTGTATCTACTGGCTGTTTATTTAAATTTAATTCTTTGGTGCTTAATGATGTATCCGTTAAACCGGCAATTGCTTTAAAAGATAATAACTCACAAAAAGTATTACATGTATCTAACAAGGAATATAACGTTGCTGACATCCTTCGATTTTGATGCATCTTGGCAGATTTAAAGTTCATCGAAGAATGAGAGACCCACATTTTTCGTATTAACATTTGAATTTGAATCGAAATTCGGAACCTACTTTAAACCTTTTTGATTCTAAGGGCCGGTTTTACCAACACGGTATAAACGCGGTATAGCGCTATACTGAGAATAACCAGCGATAAGCCTTATGGTTATTCTCAGTATAGCGCTATACCGTGTTTATGCCTGTTGGTAAAACCGGCCCTTAATAGAAACTTTTTAGGTTGGTTCTCTTCAACCCCGTTACCCTATCGAAGACCTGAATAACTGTGTGCACCTCTTACAGACCTTCGAGGCCCACGTTTCTCGACTTTTACCTCTTATGAGCCTCCATATCCTACGAATTTTAGTTAATACATATATAACCTATCTTGAACCTCTAAGACCTCTCGCTATACTATTAGGAAGTACATCGTGGACACGAAGCTCAACCTATCTTCACTTGGCTTCAGTTACCTTGTAACGGTATAACAGGGCACATTACTCTATCATAATCGTCTAAACCGATTATAGACGAAGTGTATTGAATGAAATTTGTGTTTCTTATGTGGTTTTTAATTTCTAAAATGATACTACCATGCTCAAAAAATGTGCGTTAATTTGGCGGATTAATAGTTTGTATGAAGACGTAGTGTATCTAGCTGTGATTAAAAAAAAACCTGAGTATTATATGTTCAACCAAAATGTGTTATATACCGCGTGATTAATAGGAAAAGGACGTATGCGCCATTTTTTGAAAATTTTTCGATTTTAATGCCAAAAGGGCGTATCCGCTAAAACAAACGGTGCTTCAACATTACGTTAATTTTTTATTTCATACGATTCTGAGTCAATCTAATTGTACCTTTTTTTATGCAAGTACAAAAAATGGGTATTGCCAAAAGGGCATATCCGCCAAAATAAACGGTACTTCAATATTACGTTAATTTTTTGTTTCATACGATTCTGAGTCGATCTAGATATATTTTTTTTAATGCAAAAACAACAAGAAATGGATAATGCCAAAAGGGCGTATCCGGCAAAACAAAAGATACTTCAACATTATGTTATGTTTTATTTCATAAGATTCTGAGTCGATTTTAGATTTTCGTGTTAAAAAAAGTATAGCTAGGTCGACACAGAATCGTATGAAACAAAAAATTAACGTAATATTGAAGTACCGTTTGTTTTGGAAGATACGCCCTTTTGTCTTAGTCACGCGATACCGTGTAATTACGAGGAAGTTGATCATAAGACGATATTCTATGTAGTGCTGTGTAGATCTTATGGTACTCGCACACTTGTAAACTTTTGTGGCACAAGTTCTTATAGCGCAACTATAAAATTACGCGTCGTGTTCCCATGTAACCGTGCTCTCAAATTTTATAGTGATTTTATAATATTTAATGGAAATGTATTGTGATGACGATGACAAAATACAAGCCGCTTCGTGCTTAGCACTTATATTACTGCGAAGACGACAACGCAGTAGACGTCAAAATAGTAAAAAAATAATAATTTGGTTTAAAGAATGGATTAAAAATCGTGACCGTTATGAAGTAATAAATAATTCATTACAAGAATTAAGAGGTAGCGATGAAGCATTCTACAAAAATTCTTTGCGATTGTCCGCCACCGATTTTGATTATTTATTAGAAAAAGTAACGCCATTAATAAAAAAAAAAGGACACGTTTATGAGGAAAGCGATTTCACGCACTAAACGATTCGCTGTAACATTGAGATTGTAGGCGAAAACCGGAGGAAGGTAAAGGTCCGGTCAGATAGCTACTGCTCACACAACAGGCAAAGGTGCACTATAGCACACGTTGCGCTACATTATTCACCAACATGTCGGTCCATATTTATATTGCGAGAGTCCAGTATCTTGAACACACGTAGCAATTTTTAAAGTGTAAGTAATTTGAAAAGTGTAGTACAATTTCTAAAAATTACGCAATCTTTAAACTTGCAACGTTATTCAAACGCTGTAATACCCAAATAGCACCATTTTCCAGGTTGCGCAATACAAAAAGTGTACAAGTGTGCGAGTACCATTAGAGTATACGCAATTGGCCGACGGCCCTAAAGCGCCATATGCTTCTAGAAGTAGAGTCTATACAGGGTGTTACTTAATGATAGGCCGTAATTGCAAGGGCACATTACTGAATCAATTTCCAGCAGAAAAGTTCATATTAACATGTGTCCTAAAATGTACACTTTTTTGTCAATATTATTCGTGAGACTGTCCTCCGGGACGCCACTGGAACTCATAATTATCTTCTAGTTAGAGCTAACTTAGCGTCTTATTACAATAAACAACAGTGCCAAATGTCAACAAAATCGGCACAAGGATCTTTGAGATATTATTAAAAAACTGATTTTTTTTTAAATTTTGACGTTCTGTATCTTGAAAACCAGACATTTTAGGACACATGTTAATATGAGGTTTGTTCCTGCAGGAGTCAGAGACTGTCAGCGGACGTCAGGCGCATGCGCATTAAGATTCTCGCATTCCAGCAAGAAGTACGTGACAGTCACTGATTCCAAATCCGCTGTTCCAGCAGGAGTCAGACCAGTTTGCTGACAGTCAGAAAAGTTTGCGGATTGTCAGGAAACTTTCAGTCCGACGCATGCGTACTAGCTGCTCGTATGAATGAGGGCGGGTTTTACAAACACAGTATAAACGCGGTATAGCGCTATACTGAGAATAACCAGCACGCAAGCGTTTTACAAGTATGGTATAAGGTTGGAGAAATAGATTAATTCAAAATAACTGTCCTAATTTGTTGTAGGATATTGTGTACACCCTGGTCGAAGTAAAACTGCCCCCCCCTCTCTTAATTTGTTAATTGTTATTTGTACTGTTGAAAAACAGAATCCATTATTTCTGCTATAGATGTTGATGCTAATGTTAGAAATTTGAATGAGTAATTAATATGTAGAGTACCTATAATAGAAACATTTTGCAAAAGTAACCAGAAGAAGAATCCGTGGTCCCGGGTGTACACCCGGGTTCACGGATTCTGAACATAATGACTTGAAAATGTAATTTTAAAACGTAACAGCCAATTAGCAATTAAATGTCAAACTTTCATTAGCTAATGCGGCTTTTGCCCTGGCTAATGAAAGCATGATAATTAATTATTCATTGGTTAGTATATTGAAATATGACATTTTGAAAAGTCACTATGTTCAAAATCCGTGAACCCGGGTACATGGCAAGCCAGGTATCAGATTTACACGGTTATCTATGGAATCCGTTATTTCTCCCCGTTACAATACATATTCCATGGTGTATAGCGGTATTTATTAAGCTGGCCACTGCGGGGATGGCTTACTCCGATCCGTCCGGCAATTAGCGTTCTGTGAAGGACGTGAGATTGTAAGTATAGTCTGTTAAGTAAGAGCGTGTGCGGCGTTATTCATGAAGACATTATTAAACAATGTTTCTTTCGACATATACATACGTTTGATATGGTCGAAGGCAATGCACAATTTGGTTAATAATGAGTTCAATTACCACCATCGATTATTGCTTGGCATCTCCGAGGCATACTATCCATCAAATTTTCAGCGTATTTATGGGGAAGTGCCTTCCAAATGTGTCGAATTTATTGGGATAGCTGCTTCACAGTGAAGACACGTTTTCGTCCAAGCTTCTGCTTGTTTATGAAAACGTGTTCACTGTGAAGTAGCTATCCTGAGAAATTCGACGCGTTTGGAAGGCACTTCCCCGCGAATACGTCGAAAAATGGGTGGATACTATGCCTCGAGGATGCCAAGTGATTGTCGATGGTGGTGATTGGACTCATTATTAACATAATTGCGCATTGCCTTGGAACATGTCAAACGTATGTACGTGGAAAAAAACATTGTTGAATAATTTCTTTATGAATAATGCCATACACGCTCTTACTTAACTGACTGTACGTTTGCAACCCTTGTTCGCCAAACCGTATTACCTTTCTATTCTTTGTACCTGAGTTTTCATCCATATTTTTGTTACACTACTAGTAGTGTATAAAACAAAATAACAATAACCTTAGTCGAAAATTAAAAAGGTTAGGTTTGCTCTCTTCTAAAATTAATTACTGTCGTCACCACTAGAGTATAGTGCGTTCGGTGTTCCAACAAAAATCCCTGACTAGTCAAAGTCCGCACATGCGCACTACGTACAAATCACCAACTGTCAGGGATTAGTCACGGATTCTCTGCAGGAACAAACCTATGAACTTTTCTACTGGAAATTGATTCAGTAATGTGCCCTTGCAATTACGGCCTACCATTAAGTAACGCCCTGTATACAGAGTACTACGTAGCATATCTTCCTATGATCAACTTTCTCGTAATTGTTCATTGTTTGTTGTCTTGTTCATTAAAAAATTACGGACATAATGCAATTGATTTTATTGAAATCCGTTAAGAATTTACGGAAAAATTAGATAATTATTAAAAAGTAATTAATATTTTGAATTTATTCGGCATTGATGACGTCATATCAAGGCTTCTAATGATAATCGCAGGTGCTATCGTTATTCTAAATATTATCTTCATGAGCCTTGATATAACGTCATCAATGCCGAATAAATTCAAAATATTAATTACTTTTTAATACCGTAAATTGAGGATACTTTGTGATAACTTTTGGAGTTTTTTGTTTCTAGAAATATTATTATCGCTTAAATCTTAAAACAAAAATTATCAGTCATGAGTTTAAACCTTCCTCTTTCATATACGGTAAACCACCCAGTTGTTGGACACTTAAGGATTTTACAAAATTTGAGACCGCGTGTTAAAAATATGTTTTTCTACCTAGAGAGATGAGTGGTGGCTCGTTTTAATTGAAAATACGAGGTACGATCCAAACATTTCTGGAATATTCTATTAAAAACCCACAAGATACATTTTAACCTATAACGTCAACATCGCCTTCAAAGTAGTTTTCTTGTGAAGCTACACACTTATCCAAGCGCTCCTGCCAAGCTTGGAACGCTCTCCGGAAGTCTTCCTGAGTAATCATATTAAGGATGGCTTGCGATTCCTCTTTGATCGCCTGAATCGAAACAAATCTTCTCCACTTCAAATGCCGTTTCAATTGCGGAAAAAGAAAAATGTCTACTGAAACAAGATCTGAGGAGTAGGGTGGGTGTTCAAGAGTTTCCATGTGATTACGCATCAGGAAGTTCTGCACAACCGCCGCGGTATGCGACGGCGCGTTGTCATGTTGCAACACCCACAGTGCAGGTCCACGCGCACGCCATTTCTCCGGACGTTTGCGTCGAACATTTTCTCTCAATCGTCTCAAAATATGAAAACGCTTGAACTACTCCCCAGATCTTGCTCTAGCAGATTTTTTTCTTTTCCCGCAATTAAGGTTTCTCGAGCGGTACAGGGGCTTTTTCCCTGCTAAAAGTTAGTCCACTGAAGTACAGTAACACTCTAAAGTATGTTTGACGTATAGTAGTATTTGTGTGTATCTGTGAGTTCAAAAATGGAGCCCAAAACATCTGGTCATGTTGTGACGTCATGCAACGTTGCCACATTGACTTATCAAAGGTTAAATTTATAACGAACAATTAATAAAAAAATAACAGGCTTCTTAATGAACGTGAAAATTGGTATAGATGACTTTAGTTCATTAAACTTGCTGTTCAAAAAATTTCAGAATTTTTTCACTATTTTTCTCAGAAATATCGCGGTTTCTTAGCTATAACCCATAAGAACACATGTTATTTTGTTATTTAAAAATCTTTGCAACGAGCTTCCTAAAAGACTTTAAAATTTAACTGAATTTTTTTTTTACTTCAATCTACCGAATGCAATCATTTTCAAGCATTTCTCACTATTTTTAGTATAACGCTCGAGAATCCTTAAAACGGCATTTGAAGGGGAGAAGATTTGTTTCGATTCAGGCGATCCAAGAGGAATCGCAAACCATCCTTAACACGTTCCGTGCCACGCGCCGCCATATGGCGGCAAACGAATTTCTGGGCCGCACAAGAATTTCCGTTATAACTAACCTTACCACCTGGTAGCGCGAAGTAAAACTAATTCATAGGTATTGAAAAATAACCAATACGACAAATTTTACCAAAGTTATAAGCCCGGCACGCACAGGCAGACCTGTGATTTCGGGGCCTGGCACTCACCGGCCGAAACAGCGAAAATGCTTCGACACGGAACGTGTTAATATGATTACTCAGGAAGACTTCCAGAGAGCGTTCCAAGCTTGGCAGGAGTGCTGGGATAAGTGTGTAGCTTCACAAGGAAACTACTTTGAAGGCGATGTTGACGTTATAGATTAAAATGTATCTTGTGGGTTTTTAATAAAATATTCCGGAAATATTTGGATCGCGCGCGTACCTTGTATATTGGCTTTACATTCTAGTAATTTACAATTTTAAGTTGGAAAGAATATAATAGGGAATTTGCATACAATTTTATTATGCATGAAACACAGCAGACATAATAATTAGTTATTCAAAACACAGTACCAATAGTAAAAAAAACATGATAACAAAAACTTCTACCCCAAAAACATTACTTTAAAAGTAGCATAGCCACGCCTTCCCAGTGAAACGCCGCGTTATGGGCAGCACTGGTATCTTGACGTCACTTCATTGTAAACGGTTCGCTGCGCGCCTTCTAGTACAGTAGACCGGCCGAGAAAATAAACTTTGTTGTCCATTTTCCTTTACAAGTGTCCGAGTTTTTGTTTCTGATGATTGCAACATTTCATTACCTTTAAAACAAAACAAAAATCATCGAAAAATATCCATTTTTAGTGAAGTTAGAGGCATTTGATTATAAGAGCGCGCGGGCGCTACGGCGCGTATTTATGTACAAAATGCGATATCTCGAGAACTATTCATCGTAACAAAATGAGGTGAAAACCAATCGTTTCGTCTTGAAATTCTCTAAATTTTTTCTGCAGTATGTCTCGATAACTTCTCAATAGTTTTCGAGATATTTAACCTTTATATTATAGGAAGGTTAGCTATCTAAGGTTAAATATCTCGAAAACTGTGAATAATATAACAGAAGTTATATTGAGACATACTGCAGAAAAGATTTAGAGAATTTCAAGACGAAATGATTGGTTTTTATCTCATTTTGTTACGATGAATAGTTCTCGAGATATCGCATTTTGTACATAAATACGCGCCGTAGCGCCCGCGCGCTCTTGTAATCAAATGCCTCTAACTTCACTAAAAATTGATATTTTTCGATGATTTTTGTTTTGTTTTAAAGGTAATGAAATATCGCAATCACCAAAAACAAAAACTCGGACACTTGTAAAGAAAAGTGAACAACAAAGTTGATTTTCTCGGCCCGTTTACTGTACTAGAAGGCGCGCAAGCGAACCGTTTACAATGAAGTGACATCACGGCGCAGCGTGCCGCTCGACCAGCTGTTTCAAGTGGGCGGAGTTTATCGCAAACTTTATTAATTTTTTACGGCTTAACTTCGCGTCAGAAAAAAAATTTTAAAAAACACGTCCCAAATTTTTTTATGTGCTCAATCCATTTATGATTTAAAAAAAATTTCTGCAAATTCCCTATTTCCAACAATAAAAAACTGGGATCAAGTCAAAAAACTTAGTTATTAGACAATGTTCTTAGTTTTTGGAAATACTCAATCCAGTAATTGGACAGTCAAGAATCAATAAGCCAGGTATGGTTTTTGATAATATTTATTTAAGTAAAAACTAGGAATCTTGTTTTCATTTATTTCAATCAGACTGTCCAATAACTGCAAGGTGTCCGATAACTGGGTGGTTTACCCTAATGTTAAAAAGTTTAAAGTCAGATAGTTTTGAAAAAAGGAAATTAAAGTAGGCATCAGAATTTAACCCCGGGAGTCAGGGTTACTTTGTGACATTTTGTAAAATTATGTATTCTGTTGCGTTTAAAGTAGCGCTAGCACGAAGTATCCTCTGTGGCTGATGTTTAGAAATAGCATATAGAGTTTAAAGCAGTAAAAAGTCATCATGGGATAAAATTACGCACTTTTTGACAATGCAAATTAAAGTCTTCATTTCATCAATATAAAAACATATTAACTACTAAATTAGTACCAAACACTTAACGAACATAAAAAAATTCTTACATATCACAAAACGTAAGGAACTTGTAAAATAAGGCTAAAGTTAAGACTCATTAAGTACAGCTGATTTCCGGAACATCACAAATTTCTCTTCTTCCTCGCTTTCGTGGTGCTTCAATTTTCATAAAGATTTTTCATAGCGACATTGCTATTACATGTGCAGTAAAAGCATTTTCTTCTTCATCGGTAAAAACCCTTGGTTTTCCATGTGGTGGGGTATGTTTCTCTTTCAGTTTCACCCAGAGAGTGTTATAATGTATTTGATACTTTTCTGCTGCCTTGCGTAAACTGAGTTTCTTAGTTTTTTACTTCTGTGAGTGCAGCATCTAACTTTTCGGGTGTGCAATTCTTGTAACTTCGCGCCCCAAGTTGACGTTTATGTTCACGCGGCATGCTGAAACAAAATGATGTGCTGCATTCGTATGTTTGCATAGTTTACGTAGTTTTAGCTTATCACAAAGTAAGCCCTTATATTGCTGATTTTTTACGTAATTTAACACAGTTTATTTCAAACATAAGGAATTAAGGTAAAAATCAGGCCATGCTTTCCCAAAAGACCATATTTCAATATGCGCTTACCTAATTTTACGTATAAAATTCATAACACGCTTGCCAACACAAAATTTACGCTGAACGGCGCAACGTGCAGTTGTCAACACTTTGACAGCTCGTGTAGCACTGGAATGCTGTCGTGGTTGGCGTCGGCAATTAGACAGTCGCGCACAACAATAAGTATAGTTGCATACCCATTAGGTATCGGGGAAGTATTATTACAAATTTGGGTGTAAAATTGGAGAGTTTATAATTTTATGCTCTGTGACAGTGCCCCCCCTCCCCCCACCCCCCGTCACAAAGTATCCCCACTTTACAGTAATTAATTTCTCCGTAAATTCTTAACGGATTTCAATAAAATCAATTGCATTATGTTTGTAGTTTTTTAATGAACATAGGGTTTTCCTCTGGGTCAGAGATTTGAGAACACCCGGTATACTCTCTCTTCTCTAACCCTCTTTTCTCCATGTAGGATCGAGAGGGTTATTATAGGTTCTAAGCATGCCCTATTTTGATCCTCTAAGTAAAAGAATTGGAATACGTGCCACTTTTGAAGTATTAAGTAAGACATAAATTCAATAGAAGGAAGTCCTCTTTAGAATCTTGTATGTCCTCCTGAACGGCCCTAGGATCTTGAGGTTAAAGTAGAGGTAGTAGGTCCGAATTTCGACTCGGGACCCCTTTAAGCTATTTCGAAAATAGAAAGAAATTAAAAAAAAATAGCTTAATAGAAAAATCGTATGGTTTCTTATATATGCTGAGAAATAAATTTAATTGAAGCACTGAATATTTAATTGAATTCACCACATAAATTACTTGCTGGGTCGTAAGTAATTGTTTATTCACAACAATAAAATTATGTAATTGTTTCAATGAGAGTGCATGTAATTACTTTTACCAAATTTTATTTGAAATAATTAAGAATTAGCGTTAAACTGATTACAGGATTTTTAAAATAAGAAAATGCATTTTTGAATTAACTACACCAAGGATTATTCGCATAAAGAGAGTATTTATTGCAATTACATGGATCGTTAAAGGAAATAAATATTTATTTGAATGTATCAAATTTTATTTGATACAAACAATTCATTGCCTTGTCTGTTATGGTGATTGATAAAATCAAATACATCCATGCTTGAATATAGCACAGTGTTTATTTACATTTAATTCCATTAAACAACCGATCAGTTGTCTTACTGAAGTACATAGTTGCATTGGAGTTTTGTTTGTTTCATTCAATGCAATCGTTAATTGAATCAAATTTTTACTTTATAAATGTAATTTTTACTTTATTAATTGCGTCAATGCAACGTGTGGTTGCAACGATCGAATATTTATAATAATAGAAGTAACTAAATCGATATTTTGATTTACCGTATATTTATTTGAAACAAAAATCGTTTGGTTGAAGTAGCTGAATCAACAGTTCGTGTAACTATGTACAATTTTAAACGAACGTACTACTCTTTGTCGAATACTACTCTTTGTCGAATATAGTGCATACCTATATTTTTGAAGGAGTCTGATACGTGCTCCCATTAGCGAATAGTTTCCTTACAGCACACAAGCCATTATTTAATTGCTTTAAGAGATAGAGAGAGGGTAGCTTACCTTGGAGGAGAGATTCTTGCTAAATCTTATATACAGGGTGAGCCAAATGTATGGAAACGGTGGAATAACTTTCGAGGGAGACATTTTGAAGAAAAATGTTTCAAACAAAACATTTAGGATTTTTCCCTGGCCATCCAATGGTGACCTTGAATCTGACCATGAACTCGACCTTGAAGGTCATTCCAAGGTCAAGGTCACTTTTTTAAATGGGAACCCCTATTTTTTATGGCGGATTTAGAAGGAGCGGAAAATTTTACGTCCGAATATGACCTTTGACCTTGACCTTGGATTCAAGGTAAAGGTCAACGATCAAATAGGAAAATTTTAGGTTTTTTCCCTGGCCATCTAATGGTAACCATGAATCTGACCTTGACCTCGACCTTGAAGTTCATTCCAAGTTCAAGGTATCTTTTTTAAATGGCAACCTACATTTTGTATCCACCGATTTATCTGAAATTTGGTACGGGGGTTTTTTTGGGTTGCTGATTACGATTCTGAAGATAGATTTTGAAAATACTTCAATACAAGATGATGGATCCAAGATAGTGGCAAAATTTTGGAATATCCACCGATTTATCCAAAATTTTGTGCTCATGTCACCTTGCCTTAAGTGGCCGGTTGCTAACACCATAAAAAATGTAGGTTGCCATTTAAAAAAGATACCTTGAACTTGGAATGAACTTCAAGGTCGAGGTCAAGGTCAGATTCATGGTTACCATTAGATGGCCAGGGAAAAAACCTAAAACTTTCCTATTTGATCGTTGACCTTTACCTTGAGTCCAAGGTCAAGGTCAAAGGTCATATTCGGACGTAAAATTTTTCGCTCCTTCCAAATCCGCCATAAAAAATAGGGGTTCCCATTTAAAAAAGCGACCTTGACCTTGTAATGACCTTCAAGGTCGAGTTCATGGTCAGATTCAAGGTCACCATTGGATGGCCAGGGAAAAATCCTAAATGTTTTGTTTGAAACATTTTTCTTCAAAATGTCTCCCTCGAAAGTTATTCCACCGTTTCCATACATTTGGCTCACCCTGTATAATGACCATATGCTGTTTCATGGTTATCTACGCATGGAGAAAGAAACTTTTGAATATATTCTAAACATTATACGACCTAACCTGACTAAATACAGTAACTTTCGCGACACAATATCACCTGAAGAACGATTTATTGTAACTTTGAGGAAAGGAAGTAAAAAATATACTTATTTTATTTAGACTTTTATTCAAACATTTGTGCCCGTAAACCAAATTCACTAATTTTTCGACATTCATTTCAACGCACGAAAGTGTTATTGGGTTTCGAGAATCGTACTATCCGGGATGTCGACTCGTCAAGAACTGAGGATTTTTAGGAAACCGGAAAAGTATTTCCAGTACAGAGTGGAGGGGAGAAAAAGGATTTAGTGAAAATACTTTGCGTCAAGGATAAGCGGAAGTGAGATGTACAGCTTAGAAAGTTTTCCGTAATAAAAAAAAAAGAAATCGGTGGAGGCGTTCGGGGTGCGCGCCGAATGGCACGGGTTCATACAGTCTTCTGCATCCATTTCAACGCACGAAAGTGTTTTAAAATCCCAACAAGAGAGAGAGAGAGAGAGAGAGAGAGAGAGAGAGAGAGAGAGAGGAGAGGGAGGGAGGGAGGGAGGGAGGGAGGGAGGGAGAGAGAGAGAGAGAGAGAGAGGGAGAGAGGGAGAGAGAGAGAGAGAGAGAGAGAGAGAGAGAGAGAGAGAGAGAGAGAGAGAGGGAGGGAGAGAGGGAGGGGGAGGGGAGGGAGGGAGGGAGGGAGGGAGAGAGAGAGCGAGAGAGAGGAGAGGGAGGGAGGGAGGGAGGGAGGGAGGGAGGGAGGGAGGAGGGAGGGGAGGGAGGGAGGGAGGGAGGGAGGGAGGGAGGGAGGGAGGGAGAGAGGGAGGGAGGGAGGGAGGGGAGGGAGGGGGAGGGAGAGAGGGAGGGAGGGAGGGAGGGAGGGAGAGAGAGAGAGAGAGG